>JAOTRI020106634.1:0-24251 GCA_028564885.2 Zoanthus sanctaehelenae | reverse complement strand
TCTAAACTGAATTTTACTATTAAAATATCCAAAATCAAACTTGGACAAAAATGCTCTGCCGTATGTTCCGTTCTAAATAAGAACTGTAAGTATTTTATCATGTAAAAAGGAAATATCGAGTGTACGTTAAGCGTCCATTGGACGTCAAGCGTTAACAAATCAATTCACCGACGGCCCCTAATTATAGCAAAAATTTCAGTTCTAAAGTTTCCAGCACAAACGGCAGAAGTTGATCCTAAAAGAATATAGCCTCTAGATTTATTACAGGCTGAAGAGTGTACACAATTTTCTCGTACTACACTAGCTATATATTTATTATTCCTGTTTTCCAAAACATTTAGCGAAACAAGAACGAGTAAGATTTTTCATGCCGGCCATCTAAGATTGATTTAAGTATTTACTTTAAGTATATTGATAAATTAGATTTGTTTTAGGTTTATTTTTTGGTTTAGACTCCTTTCGAAGTAATCCGATTGTGAGAATTGATTTTTCTGTAAATTTTAAAATGATTCAGTTTGTTCTTCCAGGTCGAACCCTTCACTCCCAGTCAGTTATCAACACTCATCTTCTCCTGACATAACTAATACAAAATGATACATTTGGTAATGAGAAAATGAGAATTGGTCAAACAAAGCGAACTACTGAAGATTAAAAGTAAAATTCTCTCAAACTTTTTCAGTGAAAAGTATAAGCTCAAGTTGGGAGAACTTGATAATTCAACTGGGATTGAAAGGTTTAAAATCTTGACTCAAATAGGCCTCATCGGCTGTTGTCCATTAAATTGTACACAAGGCAAAATGGAACAAAACAATTGCGTAATCATTAGTACGTCTCTTTTTCAAAGGTTTTTAAATTTAACGTGTGAACGTGAAAGCGCATTTCACGAGCCTAAGCAAAACTTCAAAAAAGCAAAACTTCTTCAAATCCGAAAGAACACTAATCAGACTGTAGTTCCTCAAAAATCGTAATAACATCGTGGAGTGGCCTTCCATGAAAATCAATTAAAAACTTTTAAAAGCTATTAAGTGTGAGCTCTAACAAACTTTTTCTTAAAAATTCAATAATTAATTACATATTTACTCCGACAAAACACAACATCACGAAAAGTCAGTTTCAAAATTGTCACACTCGGTAAAACTTATAGCAACTTATAAAAATCTCGAATCAGGGCGCTAATCAGGGTTCATATTTAATTTTAAACAATATAGTTCTCAAAATGTAGACACTACGTGCGGGTATTTGCAAGAGCGCCCTTGTCAAAATCGGGAATCACAACGTGTCAAACAAGCTTTCATTAAATGGCCAATCATACCATGTTTTAGATTTATACGGTACATACCGCTGACCATTCAACAGATTAGTTTTTCGTGCTCACTTTGTTTGCTGGCAAAATCTCTTTATTTCCATGCACGTGATCGTGATTGACTTTAGGAGCATGAAATTTAACCCAAAGTGGTTACTCAAATGTGTTGCAAAATCTGCTACAATTTCGTCTTCGATTTATGATTCTGAATTATATCTTAAAATCCTGCGACGATCACAAGATCACAAGTTAATACTATTTGTTCATTAATGGGGGTGGGGGAAGGCCTTTAATGTCAATGAGATCAGCTGCAGGGAAATTGAATTTTTCATAAACTATGTTAAGGTCCATAAGAATTGACCCCGTTTCTTTTTTAAGCAACTGGTTTCGAGAAAGATACATCAAGAATTAAACACGTGCACATTCCAAAGACAAAATCGCCGAGCAAAGGTATAGGATAGTGTTTTGATGTTTCGAGGCTTTTAAAATTGTTCTTATAAAAAGCGTAACTGAACCAAAAAAGTTTTCCTCTAAAGAAAGAAATCTCTAGATGATAATATCATTCTTAAAATTGTGTCGGTATTAACTTGGCCGTACAAAATTTATATCAAAATATTTAGTTCTGAATAGAACTTGACTAAATGGGAGTATATCAGTTATTTAAACATTTCAATCCCAATCAGTTATCAGAACCTAACCGCTCCTTGCATAACACATACAAAAGAAAACATTTGGCAATGAGAAAATGAGAATTGATCAAACAAAGTAAACCACAGAAGGTTAAAAGTAGAGTTTCTCGATCTTGCAAAAAAAATTAAAAGTTTGGGAGCAAGTTGGGAGAAATTAGCAATACAACTGGGACTGAAAGGGTTTAACGTTGTTAAAAAGCTGGTGTCGCAGAGACTGGACGCTGTTCCATTCGAGATCTGTTTAGTGTAGTTTTTTGTTCTATACAAATAGAAATGGGGCTGAAAAAACAAAATACAAGTTTGCATGCAAAATGCTGTTCCGGTTTGCTGGGTAACCCGGTTCGCTGAGAAGGGAACTCAGAAAACTGGTCGGATTTCCCGTCCACATGTAAGCGAAAAAGCAATTAATATGCAATAGAATTGGGAAACTCGGCATGGCCCTAATGCTTGGTGCCCGGGCATGATATTCGCGAACGATTTTTCCTGGTCACCAATGCGAACACACTAATATTTCAAGTACAGTCGCAAGATTTACAAGGCATTATACTGGCGGACACTGAAGTGGACACGGAATCCTTTGTCTGAATACAGCATCATTTTGTGCCAGATTTCAGGCACTATTGTCCGGACACCAAGTCTGAACATAGCCTAGGTCCCTTAATAACTCTGTACTTGCTTGTAAAGCATATTTGAAATATCCATATCTTAATTGCGCTAAATAAATTCAAAACAAAATTGAAAGATAAACTTTTTACAGACTACTAGCACTTCAGTTCTCTAAATGAAGCATTAGTAATTTCAAAAATAATATATTTTTAATTCTTTGTAAATATTTTGCTCCAACATTGACACGATAAGCTTTTCTATATTATATGCATGTGTTTGTGTGTTATACAGTATTGTCCTATATATAAAATTATTATAATCATCTGTCATACTGTATAAATGATATCTTGCACCCCGAACATCTATTGTAAATGAATTCAGGTAGTAATGTGGCTTCTGGGTACAAAAGATTATGTTGAAAGTGAAGTTAATCTTGCTTCGCCGACTATGGTAATGTAATATTCAACGAGATTGGCGAAGAATGGGGATTAAAGAAGCGATAAGGTAAAACGTGGCCCAGGCCCTTTCTCTATTACTCAAACAGCGACATACCACGTGACTAAATCGGCTGATGGAGACTGATGGCTTTCGGGTCGAAACTTCTTGTTCATATACAATTGAGATTCTTAATACCATGAATTGATATGTTATATATGATCTTGATGAATGCTATTATTCACCTTTAGTTATGTTCTTATGGTAATCGTGAGGTTGAATAACCGTAAACTGCATTCATAGTTCTTTTTTGTAAGTTTTTTTACTATTCATTTATCACTCTATAGGACTGGTCTAACTGATTTTTGAGTACCAGATAATGGAAAAGAACTTGTCAACAATAAGCTTAAGTTTTTACTAAACATGAGATAAAGTAATTTTAGATTTGCTAACCCAATATTTTTTGTATAGTATCACAAGTCAGCCTAACCTTTTCTTAGAATCGTCTATTTTCGACTTAATTGGCTTAAAACTAAGTTACTATAACTTCTTTTTATAAGAAAAATAAAACACTAAGAAGGGAATTTCCATAACGTACCTTCCAGTCAACTCAAGCTAGGATCGTAGTGCTTCTTTCTGCTAAAACGTTACCAAAAAGACATTAGTTATCTAATCTTGTCTCCCCGGACTTATATTTGATGTTTAACGTCAAACTACAATTAACATAAGCTTGATAACCATTTTTTACCAATTATTTCAAACGCTCGCCCCCTTAAAATCCGTTCTGGATGATGCTGGACCAATTACTCTTAAACTAGTTAACCTCGCCTGGGGGTAATTCATGAATGGAAAAGCAATTTTTGAGTTATTTGTTTTTCAATTTACTCTGGGAAAACAAATGTATTATGACAGGAAACATTACTAAACAATTGTTTAATAGGTGTTAACTTAGAACAAAATGACCGCGGAAATTAGTAATGAACCGAATTATAATCCAATGACAATAATGTAAGCATTTCTACAAATCAGAGTGGCGTTTGCGAGCTCTTCTATTACGATAAATCATGTAGGCGTCCATCGTTTAATCTCTAAATGAAATTATTTAGATACATTTGACTTAATTTAACACAACTAGAATTAGATTCCAAAGCCAGGATGTGTTTTTGTTTTATATGCACGAAATATACTTTTTATCTGCACGAAAGGTTTTTACAAGTTTTAACTGCATGCATCATGGCATCTTTACACTGGTTTTTACCACTCCGTTATTTGAAAAAGACATTTTTTTTACGAAAAGAATTGTGTTTCGGAGATCAACTGATGAATGTAAATATGGGCTTAAAAAGAACTAAATTCGATATCATTAACCAATATTAATATAACTAAAGGATGACTAACGCGATTATTGTCAATTGTATTAACTAGATTTATATTTGATTATGAAGTAGGAAACTATGTTGTCGTTATTGAATATCAAGTTGTTATCTTTTAAACAGAAAAACGTATTTTACGAGAATCTTAATGTAAAATGTGTTTTTGTAATGACAAGAAAAAAAGAGTATCGGAGGTTGATGCCAAGACTGTTTTCATTTCTCTCCACCTTTTAAAGCTGACATTTTAAGGCTGACATTTTTACAAAGGAGCATTAGAGACTATTCAAATAGACAAGAAATCGATTCATTTACACAGGACGTGTATCATTAATTTTACCAGGCAATCTTCTTGAGCGGATTCTAGCTGCCCGTTGCTTCCTGCTTTGCAATTGTCTGCTTGAATTGACCAGATATAGTTTGGGTTGAAGCACAAAAGCCAAAAAGAGAGCTTTTATTTTGGCTTTTCTTACTCGCCTTGACCTTAACAACAGTTGTCCGTTTCTGTAAAAGTGACCAATGAAATATACCTGAAAATAATTATTTTCTCAGTTTGGTGAATTCAATATGGTTGCGTGCTTTCGCGCGATGTCTAGAACACGACGTTAAATGTACGTATTTAATTGGCCAGCGGGTGGCAAATGGGATAACAAACTTTCTTCCATCAGAACCTAAAAATATCTTAAAACTGAAATAAAAAAGCAGTGTTTTGTTGCTCGTGAATAGTTTTTTTGTTTTTGAAAAATCCATTTTAGTCGGCGTTTGCATTGTCTTCAATGCATTATTATTTTCAGTTGTGTTGTGGTAAACTTGGCTATAACACATGCAGGTAGCCGGTTTTTAAAAACGTTTACATTTATTTACATATGTGGTACATGAAAAGATCGATCGACAGCTATAAGTTCGTAAATCTCGCAAATCTAACCAATGATTACCATTCACGATTTTGCGAAACTTTCATGCATTATTTTCTAAAATTTCAGTTAAAATAGAAGTCGTGAAGATTTCATCTTTCTGAATCTTCACTTATGAAAATGTTTT
Organism: Zoanthus sanctaehelenae; assembly: GCA_028564885.2. Classification (NCBI taxonomy): domain Eukaryota; kingdom Metazoa; phylum Cnidaria; class Anthozoa; order Zoantharia; family Zoanthidae; genus Zoanthus; species Zoanthus sanctaehelenae. The sequence goes on along the minus strand of JAOTRI020106634.1, from coordinate 18,807 downwards.
GCCACTCGAGAATAAAATTCATATCTTCGCGCTACCGTGCAATATCCTCTATATATTATTCAGCACGGAATATATTGGTAAATTTTGCAGTAGCAAGAGATGTACAATATTAATAGAGCAGAAAATTTATATGAACCTTAAGCTTGAGTTATATTTATGAATCTTCTTTCCAAAAACCGTGACAAGCAGCTGATGAGAAACGTTCATGTACATTTGAATTAGAATCATTTCTAATCTCAGAATTATTTTTTAACGGTTTGCTATAGACTCAAAAAAAGCCATCCAGCCCGATTCAAGTGTTTTCATTATTTCAGTAAAATGCCAGTTTTAGAAATGTTTATTCTTTTAAACAATGATATAAAAAACGAGAAGTAAGCATTTGAGACCCGCTGGTTCAATTTTTAGCCGTACCAACATTTGGGAACCTAACTATTTTAAAATTGAGGAAAAGGCCCTGCATTTTGTCTTATACCTGTAAATCGCTAAGGAGACTTTCACGTCTGAAACTTGGTCAAGAGTGTTAAATCGTAGGCGGCCCATTCTCGCTACTCTTCAACGCAGGAATTGAAAGAGCCCCAGACGTGGTGGTGAACCGGGATGTTACTTCTGAGAACATAATTAAAGTACAAAGAACAATATAGGATGAGATCCTTTTACATGAAAAGAGCTGTCCCAGTAAACCAAAACGTCTCCACTTGGCGAGAGGATAATGAATTTGCAGTTTCATGCAAAACTTAAAAGTCTTTCTTTCTGGCCGAAACAAACTACGTAACGTGTACCAGCAGTGACGCGTCAATCTCGTCCAGGCTGACCGAAATTTCTCCGTCAGCAATAAAAACTTTGAAACTTTATTGTGCCCTCTGATGTTATAATTATATTATAGATACAAAAAGTAAATGTTCATAAAAAGAGGAGGATCCACTGCTACCTAAAAATAGCAATGCTAATCGAGTTAGGTAGCATGGGTCAGTCGGAAACTGTCACTAAATATATATAATTTTAAGAGCAGCAATTCATCCTAATATTAAGTTTTTCAGTAATAAATAAATAAGAAATAAATTTAAAAAAAAAAAGAGAAAAAATTAAAAGAGAAAAAAAGAATACTCTAATGCAAAATTCTGTACCGGCCGACTTGCTGGGTGCGGAAACGGGAAACAGTTCAAGCCGGGATAGCCGGTCTACATGTACAAATGAAAAGAGTAAATTAAATAGAATCAGGAAACAAGGCATGTCGGGATACCTCGGCTTACCGAAACAACTCACTCCATGCAGGGAGTCTTTAAATCTGTAAGTTGTTAACTCTGTACTTGTTTGTAAAGCGCATTTAACAATCGGACCTGGAGGACGAATGGACTACGATTCAGTAGCTATTCAAATTACTCCTTGTCCTTGAGGCCGAGAGGATTTAATCGTTTTACTATAAACCTACCAATCTGTCAAAAGAAGATGTAAAAATTAAAATATCGTCATTTTTAATACCCCTTGTGTCGCCGGCACACCCCATGATACCAATTGGCAAACGGTCGATGGGAAGACCAAAAGAAACTTGGCGGTGGACAATGGAAAAAAAATGCTTCAGAAGAATGTCACCTTGAGCGAGATAACAAAGTAGACAAAAGACAGGCAGCAGCGGCGGGGTTTGATTATAGTTACAGGACCGAGTGCATGTGAGTATTAGGGACTTGATGCATGTGTGTAATAATAAATTGTTCAGTTCCTCGCCTTTAAGCTGAGCGGCTATATTAAAGATCTAAATAATTATTTTGTTAGTTTGTAACGAAGGAACATTTTCTTTTTTGTATGCAGGCTATTCTATATTAATAATAAACTTAGAAACTTTGTGAGCGCACAATGTGAGAAAGATAGAGTAAAAATTTAAAAGCGGCAAGATCAGTCACTAAAGCTAAAAATACGACCACATAACGCCGCTATTGCATCAACTTCAATGGTTTACCGGTTAAATCAATTCTCTTGTATAAAGACGGTGTTTTGGCATTTAAGTGTGTAAAGGACTTGGCCCCAAGTCACCTCACAGCCTGATTTAAAAAAAGATCTATACCGTGCATGACAAGGACACAAGAAACAAGGACTTAATAATTATATTCCACATTGCAAATCTGCTTCCGGCCAGCAAACCTTCTTGTACCGTGGCATCCGAGTGTGGAACTCTTTACCTATTGAACTTCGCGAATTAAATGAAATCGGACGTTTTAAGGCGGGACTGAACCTAAAAGAACTTTTTCTTCAAATACAAACTTTTCAATGAATTTATACCATGTTTCAACATATGACTACTAAACATGACAAGCAACTGCATGTTTGAGTTTCTTGTTACCATGGTAGCAGAGCCAGCTTCTCCTTGAGAAAAAAATGAGCAAAAATAACTAAACTGAATGTCTATTGACATGAAAATTTTATTTTTTTGCAGATGGCCAGTATGAAGGTCTTTGTTTTGTTTGTATAGAACTTTCATTTATTTTAAATGTACTTGCTAAGAGAAAAATATCTAAGACTAAAATTTAGAAATTTAAACAAGACTTTTTTCTTCAATTTCTTCCTGCCACACTAAAATAAAGAAGCAGAGTTACCTCGTTTTAGGTTTATTCCAAAGAAGGTTTATGATTGGCAAATTTAAAATCACAGAGTAGAAGAGTGTTTGCAATGAAACATTTTTGCCTAGATACTAAAGCTCAAGATTATATGGGGTAAATAAAAAAAATGCTTTTTCACACTTTTTCGAGAAACAGCAGTTGAGAAGGGTTTGTGACACATCAATAGTGAGATAAATATGAAGTAACCCAAGATTCAAAGCTAAAAGAAAAGGATTGCACTCAGATTTCTTAAAAATTAATTTATGAATGGACTCAAATAGTGAATGTGAAAAACAACAAATTTTGCCTGAAACACAAGCTGTCTAAACTCGTTTATTTTACATTTAAACTTTCCATTAACATAAAAAACAATATAAAACAATTGTTCTTCTACAGTAAAATGGAATTTTTATTGACAAACCTGAAAAACCCGAGCTGAAACCACCCATTTCTTGCTGGCATATACAGTCGATCAGCCACAAATTACAAATCTGCCCCATTGCATCATGTCAATCTCTGTCCTATTTTCCCCTGCACTGTATGTCACTTTCCTCTTCTCCCCTTTTCTGAACCATGTGTTTGCCACACACAACTCCTTTTCATCACAAAACTCTAACATCTTTCCTTCCACATCCACATTTCTTTCCCCAATTCCATTTCCTCCATGCACACCCTCATAATCCTCAATCTGTTTACCAACATGTCCATTAAAATCACCCATACCCAATACTACCTCACCCACACTGTGAAGGTCACTCCTTAAATCGTCATAAAAATGCTCTTTCTCTGCAATATTTCTGCCGTTTTGAGGACCCCAAACACATAATTTATGAATCTCACTACTTCTTCCTCAAGTGCCATAACTAATTCCATCACTCCATAGCTTTTCCTTCTCACCTTCACAACCGTCTCACACAGCTCCTCCTTCACCAAAACCCCCACACCTCCCATAACACTACTATTTCCTGACCACCACAATTTATATCTCCTACCGTGCCCCTTGACCTCTCCACCTCACTTCTTGCAGACAACACACATTTACCCTCCTCTTTCTTAGTTCCTCACACACCTCTGTACCTCTCCCACTCATACTCCCTACATTCCAAGTCCCTAAACTTACCCCAAGCCGCTCATCAGGCTTCCCATCATTATGTACACAGTGCTTGCACGGCCCAAGGTGAGGGGTTGCACATTTCTATTTGTGGTAAGCAAGTGCAGCCCAACCCAGCCTTTGGGCTGGCAGGTGCCCATGTTTTTATACTGTCATCATGAGGGGTTTATTGGAGCATGATTTTATAGCTGCATGCCCTTTCTGATGCCAACCATAGTTATCGGCTTGTGCCCCTAGCCTTTGCCTGACCAAACAGCAAAACCCATCCCATAGATGGGACTCTAACAGGTGGTACCACATTGGGAGCAATGGTAATTAAGGTGTACAGTAACTCCACATTCCCCACAACGCCAAACCTCCCGATCTGAAGTCTTACCACTGGTTGCAGTTTAAAGTCATACCCAGGACTATTACGTATTAATTAAGCAGCATTCATTGCAAAGTACAACTATAACAGGCACTTTTATAATTCTGTTCCTTTCCTCTTTTATGCAATATAAAAATTAAAGTAATTTTTTAATACTTTTTTAAATTCTGTCAAAATAATTGGGTTAATAAGTCAAACATGCCAACACATTAAAACATATATATTTTTTATAAGATGACAGCTGTGTTAACTAGTGTTTGTAAAGGTACTGCTGAAATAATGTTTAAGTAAAGGAGAAGGAGAGTAGGAGTGTTGGTTTGAAGAGGGAGGATGCAGTGAATCGAGTGAGATGGAGAGTGGGAGTGGGAGAGATTGCTGGTAAAGTGGGGTATATCCAGCCACCCTCATTTACGGGGATAAAACTGGATCAAAACCGGATTGATGATGATGATATTTAATGGCAATCACAAAGGAAGTGGTTGTCCATTCTTTCTAGCAAAAGGCCAATGTTTAATTGCTTGATAGCTTAAAGCTTGGCGTGAAAGTTGAATTTGCTGTAGGAGGAAAACCGGAGTACCCGGAGAAAAACCCTCAGAGTCAGATTGAGATCAACAAATCTCAGCCCAAATACTGAGCCGGTTGGAAGGCTTGACTGATGGCCACTATATGCCATCCTGACTACCTCACCTGATGTTGGAAAAGTCCGTAGAGGGTTAGGGATAGCACTTATTACAACAAAGTTTTTGTTTTTGGTCTTGATAAAATGTTTCAATTTACCCTGCAGGTTTATGAAGAAAGTGGGTATTTTGAGAATATTCTTGATAACACAGGCCAGCAGGGAAAGGCAGTTAACAATGATATTGTCAATATTGTGACATATAATGCAAATTCGAGCTTCTCCTTAGTCAGGTGACACTGCGTTACACAAAAAAAAAATCAGAAATATTATCACTTCTGTGAAAAAGGCTGAAAAGAAAGACAGTTCAAACTGAAATTTAACGAGAACTCTTGTGATACTTCATTAGAAAACAATATGATGGAGGAATAGGAAACTGGCCCGCCCAGCTATTTTGTTGGGATAACTGCATGCAGTTCTGTAGAACCAACAGCACATTGAATGACAACAAATTTGTGTACAGCAGAAATGAGAGGTAAGAAGTGAAGCACAGGTGAATGGCACACATTCTGCACCCCCATTTCAGCAGCAAATATCAGTAGCTGTATGAATGAATCGCTTCAAGAACCTGAAAAGAAACTACCCTAGCTTGCTGATAAACAATGCAAAACATATGAACCCACAAAAAAGTTAATTTTAAGTTTAATTTAAATTCTTTTAAACTAATAATATATTATAAAACAACGTTTTGGGAAAACTTGCCTAAGTGCTCAATGCCTTGGTATTAGCAGAGCTAATAAACTATAATAAATTTAAGACACGGGTTTCATCTGATTCCGTTTTAATCAGACAGAGCTGTTTCGTACAGTGACCTGCACTCGTCAGTGATTGCCGAGGAATAAAAATACAATGCCCCGAGTTCTATTAATCTCAAGGTGAACTTACTTTACATTCCTTAATTCCTGTAATGTAAAGTAACTCCTGCATTCTAGATTCTTTGAGTAAATGTTTCCTGAATTCTAGTTCATATGGATTCTCTTAACCCTTTCACTCCCAATCAGTTATCAACACTTAACTTCTCCTTACATAACAAATACAGAATGAGACATTTAGTAATGAGAAAATGAGAATTTATGAAATAAAGCAAGCTAATGAAGATTAAAAATGAAATTCTCTCAAACTTGTTAAATGAAAAGGATGGTCTTAAGTTGGGAGATCTTAAGAATTGAACTAGGATTCAAAGGGTTAATTACCTGGTGTTTGGTGTAAAGGCCCGTTTAAACGGATTAAACATGTTGGTCAAACATTGTTGGGTGGTGTTGGACGGTGTATGATCAGTCTTTGATACTCTAGTGTTCAAATGAATCCAACACTATCCAACAATGTTGGATCTTGGTACCAGGACCATGAATTTTATTTAACAAGATTACATATTTTTGAACATGCGAGTGTAAATGTTGTACCATGTTTGATGAAAAGTTTGAACAAAGTCAAACTTCATCCAACACCGTCCAACACTATCCAACATGTTTGATTGTGCTGTTCAAACGGGTCAAACATGTTGTGTCCAACAATGTTTTATGATGTTTGACCATTATGTTTGATTCGTTTTTAAACTGGCCTTAAGTGGAAACAGGTGGAAGCAATTCTGTCATTTTTTGCATATTTCTCTTATTTTATGCCATTGGTAAAGCTTTCTCAATGAATAGAATGTAGTTGTAGTTTCACAAATGAGTTTTGCACACAGGAGTGACAGAACTGGGTAGGGTGCCTCTGATTTCCTTAATAATTTGATTGGGTGGGCTAAGCAATCCCATCCACTGTGGGGTAATAATGAACCTAATATACAATTTCCATTGTGTCTCCCATCCCTAACACAGTAATCATAATAGTTTCAAAAGAAAGGCAGAACTTATAAAATGTCATCTTTGTACTTTTAGTTTGGAAATGATTACATTTTTCTATTTTTCAAAGGGCTTTTTTTATCTTGGTAAGGCATTTGTTGTAATGTTTTGAGAGACACTATTTTTTTTTGAAAACTGTTCAACCAGCTCTTCATAAACAAAACTACTTTTTTAATTTCATACATGTTTTGGCAGTACTACTGCATCGTCATTTTAATGTCGACATCATCTTTGCATGTGACTCGGTGCTGCCCAAATTCATCTCCCCTTAGTTAAGCCTAACCTCAACAGTTTTTCTTTAACAAAAACGCCTTTAGAACTTTCCCAAACTGTTTAACTCAATGCTCTAAAACTTAATTTTAATTATTATAGGATTTTTCTAATCACAACAATGCAGCGAGGGTTATCCAAGCCCTTTTCTCATTATTCATGAAAATATTAAAATGTGTACCGCCGCGTGGCTGACCAAGTTCCGTATTCCATTTGATTTTCAAGTAAATGCACATAAAAAAGTAAATCTTGCCCAAGTAGTTGTAATTTCTAATGGGGAGTGGAACATTAACAATAATTCTCAGTTGAAGGAATTTCTTAAAACAAGAGTGTAACAAGATGGTTCCAGAGGGTCTGGAACCCACCTTTCCCTCCCCTCTCATGTGTCCAGGAACCCCCCTTCCCACTCCCCTCTCATGCGACCAGGAACCCTCTTCCTAATTCTTATTCTCCTATTTTTAGCGATTTTATTCTAAAGAACATTAATTGCATAGTTTGTTTACTCTCGTTGGATATTTCCGATTTCTTAGTAATTGGAACTCCTCTCAGAAATCCTGGCTACGTCCCTGTAAACTTGCTTGGTAGTTATGCCGAGTACTATCACTGCTAATGTTCAGAAATTTAAGAACTATTTAAACCACTCAGTTCACAAAGAACGAGAAGGGGAAGGGCTTCTGCCCCCACACCTTCTGGTCGTACTGGTGTTGAAAAAGAGATTTTAAGTTGTAAAAAGAAAATTTGTTTACCAATAGAAAAATATGGCGGTACATGCACTAAAAGAGCAACTAGACGCTCACTATGCTGCTGATAATGAAATCTGGAGTAAGGAATGTTTTGCGATTTACTGGAAACTAAAATTAATTATGCGAATACTTTTTGGTAGCGTGTGTAAATCTAAAAAGGAAGTTGCGGATAAGTCGTGGTGATCTTCATGGAGGCCTTCAAGCTGATTTTTGCCTCCGTGTTGGTCTGTCAGAACTGCGAATTTTTTTCTTCAAAGTTATATCTTCAAGCACCGAAAATTTGACAATAAATCTTTTTATAAAGTTAATTAACTTGCAATTACCTTAACATTGACTTTTGCTCCAGGTTCTTGCTGCATGTGCAACCAGTTTTGTGCATTTTACGAGCGAGCTCTCAAAGTTTGTCTACGCGCATTTTTTACTCTGCGTGTATGCGTCCTGGTAGCGTGCGCGCTGCTTAAGTTAAAAAATGGCGCCAAAAACGCGGTTCTCGATCCAGTCTACTGTCGGAGAATTGACCTCTGTCGTGAAGAAATATTCCCGTGCTTTTAAAAGCTCTCAAATAATATTTACATGCAAATATCTCAAAGCCATTACATAATACCAAAAATATTCCAATTCAAAATTAACTACCTTATGTTATAAACAGAAAAAAAATCTTTTTAGACTTTTCATCTAAAACAAAGATTACCAATACCAAATATTTCTAATTTGAAAACAAACTTGGGAAGCACTAAGTTTTAACTAGAAAATTATAAAACAAACTATATGAAAAACCCCTATCAACCCCTGCTTAATGAAGTAACAGTACAGGTTAAAGCACAAGAAGATCAAGTATTTGAAAGGTAAGAATTCAAGACAAATAAATTGGAAAAAATAACCCGTGGAGAGTGAGCTGGAGCTAAGTCTAACGGTCAAAACAATTACGAAATGGCAGCAGAGAGAGATCTCTGTTTCTTTCCGATTTTAGGGGAAATTGTTTGCGAGTTCGGGGTAAAATAAAATACGACGGTTTCTTTTAAACTGGGCAATGGCCAACAGATGAGGTAAGGAATACTTAATTTCGTAAATTTGACTCTCGCGTTTCTTATAGCCGGTGCTTTGCGAACACTTAGATATTTGTGTAACCTTCATTTCCGCCCACGCCATCTTTCCGGGATAGATAATGGAGGACTAGCGTCCCGTTCAGTGGGAGTCAAAGACTCTCATCCGCCTAACACAACAGAATCTGGAGATAGTACCATGGCCGACGTGACTCGTAAAGCGTTAAACAAATATCAGTAGTTTTGAAAAAATACTCATCTACCCATCCATCGAACTAAAATTTGTCTCTAGCCAAGCAAGTTTGTAAAGGACGGAGAAACGGAAGGAAAAGGCAGGAGAAAGATTGGACGAGGAAAGGTTAGAAAGCAGTTCACATGAAATCGTGATTAGTTGTAATCGACCTTCACCATTTCAAAAAGAAGGAAACCTCTTAAGTTTGGTCATTCACTTTTTTTATATTTCCATCTGGTGTTACTAAGGTCAGAGGTTATACCTATAACAAACCGTATGTATGTATGTTTATTTCTATATTACAACTACATATTTATATGAAAAAAATCTTTTAACGAATAATCGAATTCACAGTGTCAATCTTCTGGCGAAGAAGTCAGGCTGGTGGCTCTGGAAGCCTAAAGCAAAAGCTTGCCGATATTCATTTATCGGATACTACAGCTCTGACCCAGTTGTTCAAAAGCCGATTAGCACTAACCCAGGGTAAAATGTTTGATCCACGATCTTGATTCCTATCTTACATTGAGAAGTTGTAGCTGTAATTTGGGAATTAACAAGACTTTTCCGAGAAGAATCGTTTACCTTTTCTTAATGAAGAAATTTGCAAATATCAGGATTTTAAACTTAACCAGCCTTTGAACAACTGGGCCCAGGATCTCAATGGCAGTGAACACTCTTAAATCCAAGAAGTTCTAATCTCAGATATATATTTATATAAAGGATATGCCACGAGAAAATAAAATTCATATTTTTGCGCCACCAACAATGCACCGAAACACTGGTTTATAGCTAAGTAGCAAATGTCTTCATTTCCGTAGCTGAGCAACCAAGGGTACACTTGTCTTTGGTCGTAGTGCTGCAAATGGAAGAAATTTCATTGGTTATGAGGTTAAGTTATTAGTTATCATTAGAGGATTTCACTAATATCGAACACAGCAAAATTGAAGCTACTTCACGACACGAGTTGCGAGGTTTTCAGAAAAAAAAAGTGAAAAAAAAAATCTTTTACAAAATTAAAGAGAATTTTAAGCAAAGTGAAACTAACCACCGGACACCAGAAGTTGCTGACCGTGTTGCCTACAAATCATAACTGATAATCTATTTACAGCAGGATGCCTGTAATTCAAAAACTGGTAATGGCTTTACTTGCCGGACAAAATTTTACCATGTTCAGTGAATGTTACTGAAAACTTATTCGTTTTACAGGGCATGGATTCACTGGCATAATGATGACATAAGTAACGTGAACTTTTTTTTTAGACCATATATTACAAAATATTGTTTTAGTTAACATAATTTTAAATTTACAGACAGATGGTGGTGGGACTCCTGAAATAGTAGAACTAAACAAGTCAGGAATCCCAGTATCATGCATTAATTTAAACAAATTTAGTAGTCGAATTAGAAAATAAAGGATACAAAACGCTACAAACAGCGGCCACAAAATATACAAAGAAATAAATGAGTCTGTCGTGCTGGAGGTTTTGGGTTCGATTCCCGGCCGGACCAGCACTCAGGGTCTTAAAACAATTGAGGAGAAAGTGTTGTCATTGCTCTAACATTTGCAAACGGTTAGACTTTCGTGTCTTTTAGGATGAGGACGTTAAACCGTAGGTCCAGTCTCTCGACACTCTAAAGAACAGGGTAGTGATCCCAGTGTTGTGGTTTGTCACTACAATAATGACTGAAGCATTTATGGTTATTAATGTATGTGAGCCGCTGTTGCGGCAATCTAAGACCCTCAAATGTTGCGAACTGTATTTACTTGTGATACGCATTTGATCGTATCCACATGAATAATGCGCAATATAAACATAAAAATATTATTATTATTAAACGTCAGTTTATAAGTTTTATCTTTTTTATATGGTGTCTGATTTACATATTCACGAGCCCTTTTTATGCTGACCCAGGTACAGACTATAGTATTGTTTTAAACAATTACACCTCGAGGAAAAATGGACTACGAGTCAATAGCCCATAAGGATGAAGTCGAATAGGATATTTAAACTGCAGTCCATGAGGTCGAGAGGTCTAACTGTTTTAGTACAAACCTACTAATCAGTCAAAAGAGAATGTAAGTAGAATGAGCTATTCAAACTCGTAGTCCATGAGGCCGAGAGGTCTAACTGTTTTAGTATATATACCTACTAATCGGTCAAAAGAGAATGTAAGTAGAATGAGCTATTCAAACTCGTAGTCCATGAGGTCGAGAGGTCTAACTGTTTTAGTATAAACCTACTAATCGGTCAAAAAAGGACGTACATGATATTAAACTATGGATGAAATCCTTAAACATTATAGCAAAACGAAGCTCACTACTATTAGTAGGCTATATCACAAACAGACCGCTAGTAGAGTAGCCAATCAGAATGCAGGATTCCTGTTAACGTTAGTTAGGCTTTCCACTCCTGTCTTGTAAGCAAATAGAGTTAACAGTGGCTGTGTCATATGCACGCATGTGCAACACAGTAATATTTATTAGCCACATCCCACAAGCGTTACACTTAAACTTCACTTATATATTTTCTGTGGGAAACTGAGCCTGATTGATAGTAGTTATCCTGGTAAGGTGTCAACCCTGGTTTTCTACTACACGAAACAGCTATCAACGGCTTCTAATATTTAGGCTCACTCTTTTTATGGGGTTTTAGTACGGGTTTTGTCCCTCTGACCCGCGAGACCATAGTGTCCAATCTAGTGGCTGTGGCATTACAATCACACATGTGCAACACAGTTAGATCTGTTGTTAGTAATTGATTTCCAAACATCGAGGAACCTGAACTGGAACTTGAGTCGACCTAATGGGTGAAAACGGTTAGCTAACTCAAAAAATACCGAAAGTTTTTTCGCGGTTTTATATGGATTCCTCAGTAGTTATAACAACAAAAATTATAAAACTACCAGAAATTAAAGAAATATTTACTTGGATCACGGGGTTTCCTTGCTTTTTTGGGGTCCGAATAATGACCAACGACCCTGTTGTCGTTTGTTAACTGGACATCTTGACCATCGCTGTGGAAAAGAAAGGTTCAATGATAAAGATGAAATGTAGAAAGGGAACAGCAAGCACGCATCAGCCTCGTTTAAAATCTATACTTACTTTGTAGATGATCAACTGTGTAGTTAGCAATGGCACTGCATACTAATTAATTTTAAGAAGTTCTCGATTGAAAGACTCAACAGATAATCTTATTTTTTCCTTCTTTCCATCAAACTGACATCCACGAACAATGTAATCTTTAGTACACCTAGTACGATTTCGCAGTCAATAACACACATATAGAACTGATTCGGCACAATGAAAAGAAAAACACAAGTTTAACCAACTGGTATATATCATACATATACAGCCTTCCTAACAAAGATACGTGCCACATATCACAGAAACCAATATGAAATAAATATTGTGAAAGATTTCTAAAAGAGCTAGTGCGGGCGCACGTACTGAACATTGTTTAACAACGAAAAACGTTTTAAATTTTTTCAAATATTCCAGGACCATGACACTCTACCCAGGTAGTTGGTAGTATTGGCTTGTTAATGGAGACCTTTAGATCCGACTACGTGATTGAGTACGAAATCTTGCGCGCGCACGCTCTAACCAGCAAGCTCGTTGTCGACAGGACGAGATTTTAAGCAAAAGTCGTCCTCTCGACACCGAGTTTGCTGGTCAGAGCGCGACCGCGCGCAAAACCTCGTACTCGTAGTCGGATCTTAAGGTCTCTAATATTGGCAGTTAGGTAAATGAAAGAAGTTGACAGAGTTGATTTAAGATGCGACAGAGATAGAGTTAATTAAATGTAGGCCAGGAGACTATTTCAAGGTCCAGCATATCCAACATGTTAACGTTCACCTTTTTCACATATCTGAGTATTACTCGAGACATCCCTCACATTTGTAATCCATTTCAGATCATCGGTGACGATGAAACCAAGATCTTTTTGTTGGTTGGGTGCTTTCAGTTCTTGTCCGTGCAAGCGGGATTGATATGGTGCTGGATTTGCTTTTCTCGTAACACAGAGTACGCTGCATTTACCCTGACATTCCATTTCTTGCACCACTCCGTTGTGTGGTTCAGACCTATCTGTAGAGCTTCGACTTCATTGACACTTTCTATGCGATGGAAGCATTTGGTGTCATCTGCGTTCATTGCAACTGATGACGTGCCAGAAACACAGGTAGGGAGGTTACCAACATAAACTAGAAATATTTAAAGTCAAGGAATCTAACCCTGACGTCAACCCTATACAAGACTGAAGGAGATTACAAGGTTTTACCAAAAACAGTTACCCTTTGACATCGGCCAGATATATAATCCCTTAACCAGATGAGAAGCTGAGCATTAATACCGCACATCGCCTACCTCTCATGGATAACACAGAAATAATGATAAAGTTGATTTATTAAACCTACCTTTGTGCGATTCTTTCGTCGCCCGACTGGTATTGATCTTTGTCCGTGAAGAAAACAGTGTGGTGAGGGATTGGCATCTCCATATTTGGAAGTATTCCCCGCGTAACACTTGGTACCTGTGGAATCTCGCCATGATAGACCAGTAGATCATCAACCAGGATCTGTGGGCAAAGTTTTCTGATTATAGTACACCACGCAAAGAGGATTCTGTAGTTACAATTTTCTGTCACAAATAGTTTCCGCACTGAGCGTAAATCATTTTTAAGCACTTAGAATTTATCCTTTTAGGCTAATTGGTAATTCGTTGTTTATACGATAGCGATGATTGAGAGAAAAATACATATTGTATGCAGTCTTTTAAAATCTATTTTTATAATAATAATAATAATAATAATAATAATGATAATAATGATAATAATTGGACAGATTGGAAAGGTGGAAGAACAAGCCCCTGTATGGCCAATTCCTCCGTCAAACACATGAAGTTAGAGGTGAGGCATCGTGGGATTGGCTGAACAAATGTGACCTAAATAAGGAGATTGAGGGTCTGATTACCGCAGCGCAAGATCAAACAGTAAGAACAAACGCGATCAAGGCAAGGATCGAAAAGCAAGACCTGTCCCACTTTGCAGAATGTGCGGGGCCAAAGATGAGACAACACATCACATTGTTTGTGACTGCAGTAAATTGACACAGATTGAATATAAGCAACGACACGATAACGTGGCCAGAATTGTCCACTGGAACCTTGCCAAACTCCACAGACTTGTTACTGATAGGAAGGAGTCGTGGAAAGTGACGAAACTAAACTCCTCTGGGACTTCAACATTCAGACGGTCAAAGGAAGTTCAAGCGCGAAGGCCAGATCTGGTAGTTGTAAATAAGAGAGACAACCACTGCGTTATCATAGATATTGCTGTGCCTAATGATTTTGGAATTTTCGCAAAAGAGAAGGAGAAGATTGAGAAACATCAAGATCTGAGAAGACAGATAGCGAAACTGTGGAGCATCAAAACGTCGATGATACCAATAGTGGTTGGTGCGTTAGGCATAGAGATCACAAAAGGAGCTATATGTTTTTAAATAGACAATGAACTTTTATATATTAATTATATATATTTACACAACTTTATATATCATCAAATTTTTGGATTTTTTAACTATTATTATAATTAGTGTGAATATTTTTATATGGATTCGAAATAAAGACTATTATTTTTTATAATAAAACAATAATAAAAAGGGAGATTAAGAGGCTTTAAAAGCTTAAGGCAATAAGCGTTGTACCCATAGTTTTTAGCGCCCTAAAGACAATTAACTATGGATTTCAAAGATTGGCTATCTAACGGCAAGAGTTCTGAGAATGGTACGATACAGTCTCCAGTTAATCCAGCCAATGTTGAATAATAATAATAATAATAATAATAATAATAATAATTAGGATAATAATAGTATGTAATAATAAAAGCAATAGTAACAACATTTTTTTATGGAATCATGGAAAGTATAAAGTATTTACTAAGAAGCAGCCATTTCAAGGAGAAAAGAATGCAAAAAATACGTACCCCAAACGTACAAACTCCTCTCACAGGTGTCTTGCTATAATTCCAGATTTTAATCATCGATACAGTCACGGGCTCGTCAAAAACAATGTAAAGAAGATTTACCTATGCAAAAAATGAATAATTAGAGACCTTAAGATACCCCGATATCGGTGTACGGGTACGGGTAGTGTACCCGTACACGTAAAATGTTCATGTGTGTGAGTTTTTCGATTAAGATACCCAAAGAATTAACGCGCGGGAATTAGTAAGGATTGTTTACAAAGATGGCGGCTGCGGCGGTGAGGTTGGCTCTTTTTCTTCTGAAATAAGTTGACTGAATTGTTTAATAAAGTCTATCAAATGTACCCAAAACTCTTCTTTACGAATGTTCTTTCTTTAGACAGCACGCCAATGATATGCTGCTTCTTCTTCATTCGTTTGACACTGGGGATAAGGCCATCGAAATTCTTCTTGTGGATGCTTTGAGAAAAATTCCGTCTCAGTGTTGAGTTGAATTTTAAAATTGACTTTGAAAGTTTGGATGAGCGAACTTGTATCGACTTGTTTAGGCAACAGCGACTTGGATTTATAGTTGTCAAAACAAAGGTAGGGTACTGTATGTATTTGAACCCTCCACAAATTGATATCGTTTCAGAGTTCAACCTGCGCATTTGAGGTCCAAAATCAATACATTTTGAAGCACTTTCTTTACAGCTAAAATTCAAATTTGGCAAAAATATTTGAACACACTTGCAATATCATTGCCAAGGAGTCATACAATTTACATCTGTACTTAAAAAGTCTTAAAAACTCACTCGTTTCTCCATCATTTAGGACTTGCAGCTACTCATAAATCTTCTACGGGTAAACTGGTGTCTACCCCAGAAAAACGGCTGGGTTCTACCAGGTAAGATCAATGACGTCACCACAAAATGCAAAAAAACATGGCGCTACCAGTTACCCATACACCGATTTCAGGGTATCTTAAGGTCTCTAATTTAATACTGCTTACCAGCTGTAATAAAAACAGCCATCATAAAATTAGATAAATAATATAATAAATATAGAGAAACTTTAAAACTCCAGCACTCAATTATTGTAAAAAATGAAAAAAGAAATATAGAGTATGCTTCATCCATGCCTGGAATCTCTAAAACAATAGTGGTACTAAAATAAGCCTGTCCAATGAATCAATAATTGATCAACCAATCAGAAGTTAAACAAAATTAATGCACAATATCAACTCACCGAGCCACTATTTGTTTTATTTGATCTGAAATGTTGGAATGTTGTTGTAAGTCCAAATGATTTAAACTTTTCCAACAACGTTGCTCTTGTCTCATTTAGAGATCTTTCATGGGCTGTGCTACCATGTGTCCTGGCATTATTAAAAATCGTCAGAAAATTCTTGTACCTAGTTTTGATTCCATCAGGAAGGCTGGTATCACCTGACATAAATTATGAAAAACAATTTAATACTCAAACATTCAATAATGTTTGAAACTGTGTGCACACTGCATTAATTCCTGCTACATACAATGCTTTAAGCCACAATGAGCCATTCTACAAGTTTGCTGGCAGCCTCCACATTTATAATTAGTTATCATTTTGATAGTTTCTGTAAAAGCCAACATTCTTTATTGAAATTAAGTTTAAAATGTCATCTCCATGGTAAAATCGAGAACAATAGTGGCAGGGTGGTGGCAGGGTATTCTGCAGTTACTCCAAAAAGATAATTCCGAAAAATCAATTAAAGTATTGAACTATGTATATCTCACCGGTGAGTAAACTCAGGTTGTCGAAATATATAATGACTCGTTATTTGGCATTAATACTACAGTTTTGTAAAATTAAATTTATGACTAAACCAACTTTTGCGCATCGGCTGCGATCGGCAACCCAGCGGTTAGAAATGGAACTTAAGTCATGTCGAAAATTTGCAAATTGAAAGTAAATGCGAGCAAACATTTCTTAAAATTAGCAACTAGGAACCGGGATCTATTACTTGGGTTATCATAGATTGGTGCTGCATTCGAGAAACAATTCCTTACTGAAACCTGTTTAATGTTAAAAGGTATACAATTATTATTCTTATAGTTATGTGTTTACCTCAAAAGTTTGAACATACATAACATCATTACATGTAAGTCGAAAATCTCGGAAATTTTGTTCGTGCACACAGTGCAAAAGCAAACATTTCAAATGATAGAATTTAGGTGTCACTAGAACAGAAACGTATTAACTATTGTGTACTGACGAAATTAACTTACCTTGGACTTCACTGAGAAAAGATGACAACAGCAAAAATATTGAAATCTCCCATATATACAGCTCCGTCAAAGCACGTCTCATTTTCAGTATTATTTTTTACATAAAAAGGATTGTCAAAAAAATCTTCGATTGACGACCCACAGTCTCAGCCAACGTGATTATTAATAGTTACTCTATGGACTTATGCAGACTGGATCATTGGAAAAGCACGAAAACCTTCTACTTTGTCCTCGAAAGAGTTTTCATGGTACGAAGCTCAAGAATGACGTCATACCAAAGCGCACCCTTCTATGTGAACTGAGCCTGGGCACTAGGTTGGTTTACACCCAGGCTGCAAGTAAAGTGACGTCATACTACAACTCATGAAAGACTCTAAGATTTCCTTCTGCTTTTCTTTTCAGGTTCGGCTTTAAATTTTCTAACAAATTCGCACTAAAAATAGCAAAAAATAAAACCAATTCCCGAATTCCCCGCTACAAAATCGAGTGGAGCCCTGGGCACTAGAAGAGGCCGAATTGGCCTAGGAAGAGCTTGGGTAGACAGTCATTTTCAGATTTTCACTCAAAGATGTAAGCGAACCAAGAAAACGAGAGAAAAACTCCGTCTAGAATGCCAAAACCAGTTAATTGCTATATTCCCGGTTGTAAATTATCTTAGCAACACAATATAAAAGACAAGAAGCCCCACGGTGTTTCATATTTATTCTACTGAAATGCGATACACATCGTTTCACTGTTTCTATTATGTTTTTTTTCGTTTTAAAATATAGGCTGTTAGAAATAAGACTGTAAATTATCTGAACAGACAGAACTCTGATGACGATGAAAATATAGCTATTACAAAACAATTACTGTTCATCAGCAGGATGCCTAAATTGCGTGGCCGGAATTGATCAGACACCTGCTTAGTAAGAATAATAAAATAACGGTAGAGCACTTGACAGCCGCACGTAATAATTTTAATCAATATTGTTTTAAATTTATTGTTAGAGACATTTTGCACCCTCCACAGTTCGCAGTAAGGCCCTTCAAAAATGATGTAAGCTCACACGTTTCTTTGGTGATATGAAATAATTTGCTTCTTTAATTTCGTTCAAAATTCATAAAACTAAAAATATAAGAAACTCGTGAATTTCTTTATAAAATGCGTTTTCGCTTTTGACGAATAGCATTATATATGTTAGGCCAGGTTATAGCATAATTAGAAATATTAACTTTTAATTGAGTCCCGCCTCAGATGTGTAAAGCTGTACATAAAACATATTTGAGCTGAGTTCTTTCGTTTTTACATAACAACCAGTTTGAAGGAAAACTGCCAAAAAATTAACAAAATTCAATTTTACCTTGAATCATAACTGGTAATTCTTTTATTTGGAGAAGTTATTTAAGAGCTTTGGAAATAAACGAGAATCATCGTTTTTTATTTTTTGTCATTTCAGTCTTAAATTGTTCTTAATTCTTTTTTTTTTAGTTTAAAGTTTATACATAAGATAATATAATTATGCCATGACGTTTTGTTTCTTTATTTCAACCCTAGACGAAGAGAACCATCTCGCATAAGCTTTGTAGTTTCAATGGTCCTCCTCACCACATGTAAATGATTTTTTTTCAATCTGAAAACATTGTAATTAATCATCTGTAACTTTATGTGGTAAAAAATAAACTGAAACTGAAACTGAATTATGTTCTTATTTCTAACA
>JAOTRI020106623.1:0-13483 GCA_028564885.2 Zoanthus sanctaehelenae | reverse complement strand
TATATATAAATTCAGGTGCCCCGATATTAATCGTTTAGTTCATCTGTTGAGCTCGCACGACGTCCAGAATTTAATTTCCTGTATAAAACGATGAAGCTGTAACGAGTATAAATAAATGCCTTTGTAGTATATAGACCGTTTAAAACTTAAAATAGTGGACATCTCTTTGTGCAAAAACTACACTCCTTTCATTGATAACAATTGATTAAAACCCTTAAAATCAACGGCTTTGTGATATTTAAGACTTCGAATCGTGCTGTGCAAAAAAATGCACTCTTTTGATCAATAAAAATTGATTAAAACCCTTAAAATCAAATACCGCAACTTTAAACGTTCATGCTATATTAAAACAGACTACAAAATTCCAAGTTTTACAAATTTACAAACACGAAAAAAAACTGTATTTGCGATGTTAGGCTTTATTGCATTTTGCAGAAGCAGCTTGCAAAGTAATGTTTTGTGAAAATCTAAACCACTAGCCAGGTGGAGTTACAAGTGCAAACTATTTTATACAGATCACTAGCTTTGTCAAACCAGTTCACGCACCGCTGGTCGCTTTGTGACTGTTTGCTAATCCTAAAACTATGAAACATTTTCCATTTACATTATAATGGCTTCCTTGATTGATGGCGTTTCGCTTGGCGCGTGCCGGCAGTGCGCCATATCAACTGCATACAAAAGATATTGGGCAATGAACTGACTTCTAAATCCCCAAGGGCGACTTTACATTTAAACTGCAGTCTGCAAGATTTTGTGTAGGCGATTGTTTTGAAAGCTATTAAAGAGACTTTGCAAGAGCTGGAATGTAAACTCGGAATTTAATTAGCAGTTATTCAATCCCTTACGAGACAAGCGCTACAATACCAGAATCGACCTTTAGAAACCAGCTAAAAGTCTGTGTTTGTTGTGCAAATCAGTTTTGACTCACCCTCTTAATGATGAGTGACCTTTGGCGCTTGCACTCTCTTAGAACTGAACCATCAAGGCATTTTTCTTTTAAAAAACGCTAATAAAATTAGTTTAAGACAACGCTTTTACGATTAAGTTCCCCATTTTACTGGAAATGAGCAGGAACGCTGAGTGTTTGGCAAAAGATATTGTGCATTAAAGCAATCAAAATTCGCACGTGCCATAATATTTTACACCACTAATTCCTCACTCATTAAGTGAGTAATTGCTAAGACACGCGTCCCAAAGTTATAAACACACGAAAGACCCTGTACAGCATTAAAATTTATTACAACATATAAAGTACTGGCGTAATCTCTTGACTACTTCTGTCATTCGTAAAAGAAGTAAAATATTGATCAAATCAAAATAGATTCAGCTTCCCTCGGTTCAGTTAGTTTCTGAAGCCTAAGTGGTGACAATAGAACAATGCTCAACCTACGAGTATCGAAATCAGAAGTTGATTTATTTTTTTCATCCGTCAAAAAAAGCAAAGATAAAAAACAAATCGCTTTCAGTCAAGAGATGAATGTTTCCTGTCGTGCTATCGTGTCCGGAGATTTTTTTTAAAAAACGTCTTGGTTTTCCAATGGGTGTGTCTGTATATATTTTTGCTAGCAATTTATGCTATACTTGTCACATTAATCCATTCTTATGCAAGCATTTAAGAGTTTTCTATGAAAGCTTTTATAGCATTCCAGTAATTAACAAGTTTTGGCCACAAACTTCAGTGACAGCAGACTGTGAACATCTCGGACCAAGGTTGCACTCAAATCAAAGATTTCTACCAAAATGTTAGCAACAAGCCAATTGTAAGTATAAATTTGTATAAAAACTTTAAACCGAGAACCACAAAGTTTCAATTTTCACTTCATGATTGGCCTTTTGACAGACGCTGCGTAACACATCCACTTAAATCAAGTGCGTCGTAACTTTTACTTGAATTGAAAAGTTGCACGTTTATTGCACTCAGTTTTTTTTGGAGTATTATAATTTTTTTTACTTTGCTGCATATCACCACTTATTTGTGGAACTGTACGCTACAACACGCGGAAATTTCGCTATATCTGTTACCGGGGCTGCCTGCTGTAGACTTGAACTAGTGGAATAGTGTAGTATTTTTTTTTTTTGAACAAATGAACAACAAAAATACAAAGCTTCTCGATTAGCAGCTGTTTCAAAAAGTTTACGAAAAGACCGGTTATGGGTTCTGCCTAAGTACAGGTATTTTAAAGACTTCAAATTCCTTCACAATTCGCGCTGCAAACTGTGAAATGAAAACCTTTTCCTATTTGAATAATTGGAACTTTGATTTCGAATTCAGGCTGCAGTTTCAATTCAACTCAAAGAAACTCTTTTTTCCAAAACCTTTTTTAGTTTTTATTTCATCTTGTTTCACAATAGTTACTTGCACAAAAAAGACACAATAGATGAACAGGTAGAAGGATACCTATAGGCTGGTCTTTTGCGCTTTCAAATGATGAATATTCAAGTACCATTGATTTTTGTCAAATTTCGCTTCAAGCAACCGTGACAGAACGCGAACATTAATGTTTTGATCAAAATCAACGTAGCGCATAAAATTCCAATCAACTTGGGTATTATTGTAAACATTCTGAGACTTTTTCACTAAAAACCGAGTGGTTTAAACTCGCGATTTCTCAGTTGTCACGCGCAATGCTTTTGTGTTTCCAAAGAATATGCAAATAACTGCCTTTGTGTCCGAGCGAATCATTGATTTAGTATTTTCATTCATTCATTTCAAACAACGATTGTTGTAAGGCGACACGGCCAAAGATTGTGGAGTAAAACGGCTGGCTGTGTATCAAGGCAAAGTTGTATTGAGTTTATCGAGCGCAAAACGAATTGTCGGTAAGACCTTTTGAACAATTCGTCGCAAGATTCGGTGTCAGCTTCCTTTGATCTCTTGATACACTTCAGCTCTCTCTATGTTTGAATTCAGCTGTGACTGAACTGAAAATTTGTGCTAAGCATAATAAATTGTGTATTCTCCTGACAGATCGTGTTACAAGATGTTTTGTGACGAAAGTGTCAGGGATATGACCCAGTTGGAAAGAAGACACACGGAGTTTCCAATTGAGTGTTTGAGTGAAAATATGTACAGCACACAAGTATTCACCGACGCGGATTTCATGAAAAAGTTAGCATTCCTGCCGACTCCGCCATACTCTCCTGAAAATTACTTCGCCCCTGTGAACTGCAAAAGAGCTGTAATACAGTCAAACCTAACCTCAAGGTCTAACAGTCTTCAGGTTGTACCGGACAACCCTCCCGAAGATCTATTCTCGGACATTCAGCCTTTGGTTTTATCCGATGAAGAAATGGTGCGCCTAACTGCATCTAGTACAACTTTAATAGACGATTGTATGTGGGTTAGAGATGAGTTTGATAACCAAGAGAGCCGTCACATCCACGCCACGGATTTCTCGACTACCATGGGTAATTGTCTGCCAGAAAGCAAAGCTGAAAACGCCTTACAACCCATGGTAGAAAGTAACATACCAGAATCGTCACTTTATACTGTGCCAATCGCGAGTCCTGACGCACAAATGTGCCATGCGCCTCAACCAAAGCAACAAACTCACCACGATCAAAGATGGGTAACTTTTCCAGGTAGGAACTTGAAAATTTTCAAAAACCGAACAAACTTTACGTACTAACTCGCCTGAAGTCAAATAGAAGTCACTTTTTGGAATATATAGAAGAAATCACACACGGACATTTTAAACCTAGCTATAATAATCAAATGCGAAAATGTCAACAAGTTTCGCGGTTAAATTTCTCTTATTAACTCTAAGTATTGCTTCGAGCCAGCATGCAATGCTTAAACATGATTGTTTTCTCGTTCAAAACCGAAACTAACTTCAAAATCTGACGCTGATGCCTCACTTATAAAAGTTAAAAAGAGAACGGAATATTCTAAGTAAAATAGATTAAATACTTCATAGTAACGAAACTTTGATATGTCGAGTAACTCTTGGTTCATTAAACATTGTTTAACAAACAATTTTCTTAGAAAGAATTCGAAAGTGTAAAAAGACTTCGCACTTTATAGTTTAACACAAAATTGAATTAAGCATAAACAAAAATTTATAAAGACAATATAAAATTATGAAATTTGTAAATCAATATTTTTTCATTCGAAATGGATATAAATTTTTCATTTTTAACGTGATATACGAAGTGTATCCAAGTTTAAACTGGGCGTAGACTACATGTCTAAGTATCGAAACTAGGCTAGTTTATAGAGTATTTGAAAATGCAATACTACGGTTAGCGCAACCAAGCGACTGTTTAAACTAAGTTACAAGTCCCGGAAAACAAACATTCTGTGGCATTAAAAATTGGTATGTTCCGTTTTTTCCAAGTATCACTGACTCAATTTTTTTTTTTTATCTTTTTCAGATGGGCCCGCGCAATTACTGAACGCAAAACCGTGTGTAGAAGACTTTCCGCTTCACCCAAATGAAAACATTGTTATGAAGAGATCAAGAAAAACGCGACGCCCAAGCAAAACGTCTCCATTGCGTCAGGAACCGCTGGAAAACGACGATTCGGAAGACTCGGAAATGAGCCGCGCAACCCATAATGTTCTTGAGCGCCAAAGACGCGAGGATCTGAAATGTCGGTTCCAATTATTACGAGATAGTATACCTGAATTAGAAGATAACGAAAGAGCGCCAAAAGTTTTAATTTTGAAAAAGGCCAGCGACTACGTTCACCAATTAACTCTAGAAGAGCAAAGACTAATGGCAGATAAAGAACTTGAAAAGCAAAGAAGAATAATATTGCTGGAGAGACTGCATATGTTACGCCAGGGATATTTGATGTGATTTGCTTACTATGGAAAAAGTTAACATTATTCAAATTATAGACTTCTTTAATAAATTAGTACACACTTATAAAATTTTGATATTTTGTTTGAATGGCCGATTCAAAAGACGGCTCTTTTGATAACATGGATTTATTTTGAAGACTTACAAGACATTCGTCATCTTAAGAAAGAATAACTATTGGAAGGACTATATTATTTGAAGTTTACAATGTTCACAAAAAAACAATTTTCGGTTTATAGTCAACTTTTTATATAGATTTTTAACAATTGGAATTGGTAGTTAGTACAAAATATCAAATTACATGTGTTTTTTACCATTCGCTCGTATAACAATATGCTGGTTTTGAATCTTATCATAAGGCGACTTGGCTCTGAAGTTTGTCTAACCGCAGTAACAGAGCCGACAAAATGGGGTTTATTCTAAAGCTTTCACTGCAGTAATCTCTATTTTCAAGGTTTTGTGTAATTCGGTTGCTAAGCAAGCAAATGTTTTCAAAACCACAAAAAATTATGATATTTTGTTTCAACCATTTTTGAAAGACGCGAAATACCGCTATTTGCTTCTACTACCCAATATTCACGAACCTGGTTTTCGTTCTCCTAAAAAAGAAGATCGGAGGCTCTTCTGTGAAGAGATAATTTATTTTAGAAGAAAAACTTATAAAATGAACAGGCTAGTTCCAAAATAAACGTATTTGAGATATTTTGTTCCCCAAATTCTTTTTTACAAAGTACGCCTTATAATGGACTTTGAAACCAAGTTTTTAAAACTCATTGTTTACGTTGCCAAAATGAACGCTTCTAAAGTTTTGTTTTTTTGTCCCTTTTTAGAGCTAGATTTTTTTACTGCCAAATTTGACGGCACTTTCTTGTCAAATGTTAATTTGTTCATAAAGTTGTTATGTACAAACTGTGTTTATAGTAAAACCCAAACACATGTACAGATTGTTATATAAATTGCTATGAAGATGAAATGTTCAATTTTGTATGAAACGCAATCCGCAGTACGGAATAAAAATATTACGAAGCTTTCTCTGTGAAGTTGTTAAACTTTAATTGCAAGATCGCAAGCCGTTTGGATATACTTTGGTGTTTATAGAAACTATCGAAAAATCTTTAACAAACTTTCTGTAAAAACAACACCACGTTTTGTGAATGGGGAGAAACAAAAAACAGTTTCCTTTTTTCAAGTATGGAGAGAAATCAAATTAAAAGGATGCCAAAACGATTTTTTTCTTTTTTATAGAGTTCTGGGCAATTTTTTTTTTAAAAATAAAACTTACACGGAGTCTATTTAATATCAAACGGTTCACTCTACTGTTAATGACCAAAAGCAATAAATTAGCTCAAACTCCACCTGTCAGTTCCATTGTTCTGGTTTCATATGTTAAATTAACGAGAAGCTAGAACAA
The DNA here is from genome assembly GCA_028564885.2 of Zoanthus sanctaehelenae. Lineage (NCBI taxonomy): Eukaryota > Metazoa > Cnidaria > Anthozoa > Zoantharia > Zoanthidae > Zoanthus > Zoanthus sanctaehelenae. Next base: position 7,267 of record JAOTRI020106623.1, on the reverse strand, counting down.
TTTGCAACTTGCATTGATTTTAAAGACAAGCAAAACATTTGAGTTTGAATGTTTTCCGGCTACTCATTTTGATTCTCAAAAAGTTCTTCAAAAGCACTGTTCTCTTAAACCGATTACCCGCAGCAATCTCATTATCGCTAAAACACGTTTTGTCACTGTCCCATACAAACTAAAGTTTACTTTCGCACAAATTAAATCATTAAAGTTGTTTCTTTTTTTATTTCTGGTTTGTTTGATATCTTTATTGAATGAGAGAGCACGACGGACACTCTCCATGTGAAACAAAACGAGACGGCACATAAAGCTTTTGGAAGAACCCAATTTCTTTATCACAAACTTCATCAATGAAGTTGAAAAAAGCTGATTACGAAACACAATAAAGTTTTTCAATGGTGTCTAATGGACTTTCATAATACATGAGATTCGGTATTCGAAAATAACTGTCTTGTTTCAAGCCCAATCACACCTCTTGACGGGAGTCGTGTTGTGGGAAATTCAACAAACTCCAATTTAAAAGCATTGTTTGTATAGGATGTCACGCCCTGTCTTAAAACAAGTAATTCCCTTCATTAAGTTAGCAACCTGCTTTTACATCATTGACTGACAGTGAGATTGGCATGTACAAAGGCTTTTGTCAGCCCTCGCACAAGCTTGCTAGCACAGAATCCTAAATTTTTATTTTGCTTCAAAAAACGCGCGTATTTTACATTGTACACGCGAATATGAGGTTTATAGAAACTTAATTGAAAAACTTATGAATAAATAAGAAACATGCCCAGGCAGACATTTTAACAAGCTAGGGTAGTAATGTATTTTAATGTAAATGAACGACTTGTAAAGTTCACAGGTGTGCTGCCTTAAATAAGCCAAGATTTGACCGCCAAAATGTACATATTATTAAAGTTTGTTTTTTTTCAACATTGAAATTAAAAAAAAAACACGATAAAAATAATCTGATTTTAAGTTTTTAGCTTTTATTGACTATTGCTTTGAAGGATTGTGTCAAAAATTGAAACGCCTTATCTTCAAACAATTATCTTAAAACGAGCATTTTCCAAGTTGACCGCCGCACTAACTTTGATAACAAACACAGATGACCTAAAATAAAATGTTGGCTACTTGCTGATGCTAATTATTAACCGATTAAACTCAACTTGGAAATTAAAAACAGAGATCCAAAACTTTTTGTGTAAGCATTAAGTCATTTTATTTGGCGTCTCATTTTTCATTTATATCTTCTTTGAATTGCAAAGGTGACAAAAGTCAGTTTAGCAAACGCTGACACAAACAAAGTCCACATGCGAGAATCTATAGCTACTTTAATTCAATAAACTCTCATTATTTCAAACTCAATCAAAGTTACAAACAGAAAACAAAGTATTCGGCCAGACGTTTTTCTTTGGATGTGACTAAATCAGTTTAAAATTTTATGGTTTATCTGATATTAGGGCAAACATTTATATATGATAATTATGTACAATAGTTAAATTTCATTTCAGTGAAAAAAAATAAGTATTGCCGCCCTCGTAATTATTTTTTAATGCTAATATCGAAACTTCAACTCGATGTTGACGAAAACATCAAAACTATTTGTTATTAATTTATTACCACGCCGCTCAAAAAATATGACACGCAACAGATGAATGTGTAGGAATTTTGATAGAATATAAATTAAACGTTACTTTTAAAGATTTTAACATGTGCTACAGTATATTTCTAAAGTGAGAGCTTTCGAAATATATTTATATATAGAATTCATAGAGAACATAAATATAGTGTACCGAAACTCTGGATGTGGCTCTTGGCTAAAACAGGGATTCATGCAATTTTATATCTTGGAGTGACTTATTGTTTCAAAATAATTTCTGTGAGTTTGGCAACAAAAAGTTTGAGTAACTTTAAATGCATGTTTTTAAAACATTGTTTGAAGGGGGATATTAATCTTTTAAAAAGTGACATCGTCAGGATCTCAAATTTTACAAGCTTTTGGGCCAAGCAAGCTTCAAGGCTGCGAGCTGCGCACGCGAGTAGTGTGGCGCGATCGTTTCTATGTGAGGGGATAAACATGCTTTTCTGAAAACTTGTTTTAATAATTGTGTATATGTGTCTTTTTATTCATTATAGTTAAAATTATTGTTCAATGCTATTTTTTCCTGTTAATTTTTGTTTGAAAGGCCCAAGCATACAGCCTTAGAAGTTAGCTACTCATTGAAATACTTAAAAACGCCAACGGCAAATATTCCGAAAGTCTCTTCGAGACATGTGAATTGTATTTTTCGCCATTATTGTTATCTAAAAATTACGTTGTTAATTAAGTTCTAAATTCGTAAGGTTAATTTAAAATTATAAAGATTATATACTAGAATGACAGTTGAATAGTCAATCTTTATAATGAATAAAAACGCTTTTTAAAACATACTTTGAAATTATACCTAATTTTTTTTTTACGGTATTTTGTAGACATACCAGAAGATGAAAACGAGAGTAAATAAGTACTAAATTTAAAAAAAAAACATGTTTGAACCGTTAATGGTATATTTTAATAAATGACCGTACTTTTAATTAAAGTTATTTTAAAAAAGCTTTACTGTTTTGAGGTCTTTCAATTCTTTTAAAACTCTAAAGGCTTAAAACAAAGAGAAAGTGAGAAAAAAAGAAAATGATATTTTATTCCAGCCAAACGTTGAGGCTGGTTTCATCTTGACAGTTATTCAAAAAAGTTGCGTGTTTTAAAAACCATTAGGGCGGATCTCAAATCAGTTGCGCAAACCATTACGGTTACCAGGCAGTTCCGTTACAGAACGTATTAGCGGCATTTGCAATACACAATTAAGGCATTAAAGTTTTGATTTTTTAACAAGACTCTCATGAACAGCCCTACTAAGCTTATAAAATCTACACTTATACAAAAAAGGAAAAGAAACGACACATTTGGAGCAGTTAGTTATAGTTAAACATTTCTCTAGAGTAGAGATTTTTAGAAATGCGTCAAGGAAATCAATACAATTACAACTGGAGTTTGTACAAATCCGTTGGTATTCAATTCGTTTTAACTCGTAGATTTCTTTTTTAAAATTGAATAATTTATCTGTTGTCTTAGAGAACGCTTTGGCTTTTGTCAAGAAAGATTCAGTGAGCCTCAAAGTTTTGCGTCAGGAAGCAATACAGGCCTAAATATAGAAACTATTTTGGAACTAGCAACAAAACTCGAGACAGACATTTTAAAAAGGATGACAAAAGTACTAGATAATAATTAAAGTTGGGCGCCGCTGGGCTTCAAGAAAGGAAGCACAAAAGCATGGCCACCTGTCGCTATTCATTCAATTTCATCTGTCAGCCAATCAGAAGTGGACAGGTTTTGGAGAAGATAAAATGGCCTCATTAAAGTCTCCTGAACGTCTCGGTTGTCAACTGAAGTCCCTCTTAGAATAAAAAATATCAGCATATGTCAAAGTTCCTTTAAAGTGTGGAAATCTTTTTTTTTAAAAAAAAACAGAAAATATATTGTTCAATGAATTTGTATAATTTTCCAAAATTCATGCGCGTTTGAAAAGTGTCATCAGTGGCACAAAAGTTCAACTTAAACCTTTGTAACTGAATCTATTGTTTAACTGTGTTAATGAGTGTGAATAAAGTTTATTATTCTTATCTTAATTGTATATAATTATGCTGATGTTTGAGGTGAATTCAGTTCCTTTATGTTTGAAAACGCACCAATCCCGTGTAAAGACTTCAAATTCTGGTCGTTTCCACAGCGAGCAAGTAGCCAAAGACGGCGTGTAATACAGCTTTACTTTCCGTTTTAAATATTCGCTTAAAAAGAAGAATGCTAAAATTTTGGAAGAACAAAACGTAACGAAATTCGTACCAGTAGTCACTGTATAAGCACTTCGTGTATCAATATCAGAAAGTCTTACTTAGCAACGAGTTAATTTACTGAAACAATGGTTATACAACACTTTCCCGTAACAATAGTAATTTGTAAACCCTTTTGCAAGATAATTACTGGTTAGTAAAGTATTCTTTCTTGACTTACGGATATTCTGCAGGTGTATCAGAATTACAGCAGGGACTATTTAACTTTCCTAAAATTTTACGCAACCAAAACTATATAATCCCCCCTCCCCCCCCCCCAAGCATGCTTTGTTTGGTAGGTTTCTTTGATTGCCTACGTCAGCAATGTTTAAAGCAAAATCCTTATTACGAGCCTAGTGGCCCATGGGGCCGGTGCTTATCTCCGGGTTCTGTAGTGTTAAGCGGATGAGAGTGTTTGACACCCCCTGGACGGGACACTAATCCATCGCAGGTTAGCTCCCAGCAGACGCTGATACTCATTTACCTACACCGGGAGGATGGAAAGCTGAGTTGGCTAAGGCGGAAAAGAAGGCCACACAAATATTCGAATCTCGGCAAAGAGCCGGAATTGAACTGGGGAACTTGTGGTTGGAAAGCAGAGATCTTACCAACTGCGCCAACCATGTCCGTCCGCAATGTTTAACAGCCAAAAGTTAAGGTCCTGTTAGGCTAAAATTGATCCTTTATACCCCTATAAACAAAAACTTGTTTAGCCTATGCAATTTAAACCAGGTTCTTATTTTTTAGAATCATACTAGTACATTACAGCTGCATTGCAAGAACATATTTGAAGAAAAAAAGCTGATTGCTATTGCTGTAAATACGTTTATTTTTAAAAGAAAATTGAGTGCAAGATATGTAGACTTACAAGGCATATACTAACCATTATCAGCACACCATTATGAGAAGAAAATAAAAAGTATCGGCTACTAATGACCAGCTTGTTTGCAGCTATCTTTTAATTTTTTTTTCTCCGGGATTAAGAACCCATTTTAAGAACATAAATAGCCTAAAATTCTGTTAACTACCATTATCATCAATATATACAAGGCCAAATATACAAATTGCCCTCTTGAAAACGCGAGGGCATGCAGCGGGCGATAATGGATTTTGCGGGCGGAAATGAGCCATTTGCAGCCCTGTCTGTGATTGGCTCAGAGCATGTGGTACGATAATTCTCAACCAATCAGATTTCAAGGAAACCATTTGAAAGCGCGCGCTTTGCGGTTCAGTTTTACAACAACTGGAAGTACTCAGTACGCCGCCAAATCTGTACTATAAAGCGTGAATCGGACAGTGACTAGCAAAATCAGATGCTAAAATAAAGACAAAAAAGATTGAAAGAAAAAAAACGAAACTTTTTGTTTTATAAACGCTTTAAAATATTTTGCATTGATATTTCATAAAGTTTAGAATATCTTTCATTTTAAATCCACATTTTAATCCTTGTATATCACACAATATAGAGTGTGTTTGGTTTAGCGCAAAATTTGCACAGTATTAAACGAAATTTAACACATTTATTATGGTGTATTTATTATTAGTAATAGTAATATATTAATGATAATGTTGATATAACCCTCACTACGCTCGAGCGCAAATGACGCTACTCGGGCAACAAATAAACAATATCGCCCTCCAAAAGTCATGTTATTGTCCTATTTACTGGAGCCTATAATAGATATCCTGTATGGTAAAATTTCTGTATTGCGGCTTCCTATTCTTTGATCATACAAACCAGACCGTACCTTACCCAGACCCTGGTAAGATCTCTGCTCTCCAGAGACAAGGTCTCCAGTTCGATCCGGGCCGACACTTTGCCGAGATTCGAATATTTGTGTGACCCTCTTTTCCGCCTAAGACAACTCATCTTTCCATCCTTTTTGTGTCGGAAAAAGTAGTACCTGCCTTTGCCAAGAGCTAACGTGCGATGGACTAGTGCCCCGTCCAGGAGGAAGAGGGGGAGGATGGTTAAAGACTCTCATCTGCTTATAACTAACATTACGAAGCTGGAGATAAGCGCTGGCCCCACGGGTCACTTGGCTCGTTAAAGGATTTTGCTTTAGCTAATTAGTATCTTTGTTGAAGGAAAAAATGGTCAATAACGGACAACGTATCTATTCTTATATTCATTTTTTATTCCTAGAAACCGAAATGCACGCTTGTTGACAACACTGGCCATTTTGTATATCATCCGAGATTTGTAAGGCACGATGTGTACAACCAATCAAAGCAGGTTATTAACAGGCACTTGATTGACGAGTATCCTCAAATAGCAGCTGATCTTTTTGATCATAAAATTCTGAAAAAGAGGAGTTGCCGGAACTTGGATAAGAGGGAGTTGCAAGTCTACTATGAGGTGAGTAAGACATTTCGTGAGGTCGAGGGCAATTGTAGAATTATAAGCAATTTAGGTACGGTATGCTTCACCTTCAACTTAAATTTCATTTTTAACTTCATTTTCAACATTTCTTTTTAAAACCAAGTCCACAAATAGTATTATCTAATCAATGTGGATCATGCATAGAATATATTTATAATGCAATCTATTAAATTAACGCTCTTTTTTATATGAATCAGTAGACGTTTTTTCCGAAGCTCGTTGTTCTAAATTTTTCGTTCATTTCAGCCTCAAATTGTTTTTAGCTTTGTTCTTATTTGTAGCTGCTCAAATTGAAGAAAAAGCATAATAGAAACCATTAAGGCATTGCAAAATGCATTTCAGATTTATAGAATACTTGTGAAACACCGTCAGCCTTATTGAGTTTTATATTGAATTGTGTGTGTTAAAGTGTGAGTTTTAGGGAATTCTGTTAGTAAAACATTTTCATAGATGTTTTGAGGTTCAGCCTGAGATTAAAAAATGCTGACCAATGTTCTTAAACGAAGTTGTTCCTTTAAAAAGCTTGTACTGGAAAGAAAAAAAGGAATTTTGTGAGGACGTTTTACAGTCTGAGAATAAGAATGAACGAATGTTCTACAAAATAATCAGGAACAGAACATTGCAGCAAATGAAAAAGAAATCTCTGGCCTTACTTTTTCACATGTATTAGAACAAGTTAAAACAATTTTTTTTAATTTTCTCCATTTTAGCTGGTTTCAGTGAAGGCGAAAACAAAGGTAGGCTGCTATGATTTGCTGCCAGTAAGCGGAACCAACATATATTTACTGTTGGACAAGGAGCTTGATACCTGCGAGGCCATCAGTAAATGCAAAAGAAACAATGGGAAATGTAAAAATCCTTCCACTGACAATTTCTGCGAATCACCTTGTACTGCTCCGCTGAGCTATAATTACTGTAAAAATAAACAAGAATTCAAGAGGTAAGTTAAATGTAATACATAGAGAATACTACATGGAAAGTGCGCGCGTACGGTTTTTATTCACGAGTGGTGAAGTATCATAAAACGAA
>JAOTRI020106612.1:0-13484 GCA_028564885.2 Zoanthus sanctaehelenae | reverse complement strand
AAGGAGGGATGATGACCATGTTTTGAGGAAGGCATTGGAGTTTGAAGTGAAGGGAAAGAGGAAGCGAGGACGACCAACGAAGACATGGAGATCGCGGGTGGAGAAGGAGAGTAAGAGTGTTAGTTTGAAGAGAGAGGATGCAGTGAATAGAGTGAGATGGAGAGTGGGAGTGGGAGAGATTGGCGGCAGAGTGGGGTAAATCCGGCCACTCTCGTTTACGGGGATAAAACCGGATCAAAACTGGATTGATGATGATAATGACGATGACGATGACGATGACGATGATGATGATGATGATGATGATGATGATGTACAAGCTGCAGGTTAGAATCTAGGTTGCTCCAGTTGCTTGCTTTGTGGTTACTTTCATAACGGAGGCAGCGTGGCACAGAGTTGGGATTTGAATGAGAAGACCCAGGTTCGATTCTCTCAGACCACTGAATGAATTTGTCCTCTGTGATCCCAGGTACAAATCAAAAACGCTTTGTAAATAGCCAACTGGTTTGCACAAAGAGAGATTTCCTAGTAGTGTACTTTAAGGCTTACCTTCTTCGAATTTTTGGCCATGAGGCAGGGGGTTCAATAACTTTTTGCACAAGTGGGCACTTAAGAGTTACAGGCGGGTATAATCGACCCTTGGGGGATCCGCAAAAATATGAAGTTCTAGACTCTCGCAGATGTTAACATTTCAACGATATAATCACGGAAGGTTTTTCTTACAATATCATCAACTAAACTTGGGAAGAATCAGTCTCGTTTGACCTTTTTTGTTTTGGCACTGGCGTGAAATATTTAAACAACAATCGCCTTTTGGCCGCCATTAGTATTCACACTCTGTCCCAGTTACCCTCGATTTCAGCTGAGTGCCTTGCACATTTTTTTTGAGGTAGTCTTGGAAGAAAACTTTGCTTCAACTTTCATGGGCCAGAAGGCTTGGACGATGCCAGAATGTCTTTTCTTTTTCATTTCTTTTTGTTTTCCTATAACACAAAACCTATTTTGCCAATTTTTTTGGTAAGAATTTGAAGCTGAGATGAAATTGTCTGGTCTTTATACAGTACTTGACTTTCGTGTGACTAAACGGGTAATCAGCCGGTTGCAAGTGGGTAGATCTACCCGCTACCCGGCTACTGATGAAACCCCTGAATGACAAGTTCTTTTCTTCACTGTATATTAATGACATTTACAAAAACAAAGGTTCCACTCTGACTGATAATTTTTGTTTAATTAATTTTATAAAACTGTCATGACAAGTTATTAGAGTGAGGCCATTGTGTCAGATGAAACTGCTTCCCAAATCGGATATTATATATCTTTCTCAAACCAGGTTCAAAATTAACAGTATTCCACTTGTCCACACACTAGTAAAAATTTTGGTGGACTAGTAAACTTGACAACAAACTTGTCCACATGCCTAGTAAAAAATTCCCAGCAACAAAGTATATTTGACAGTATTCCAAGTAACATTATTTCATTTCAAATCTAAATTTAATTAAAATATTGTTGTGCAAATCAAAATTTAAAAATATCTCAAGTTTCTGCCGCTTTGTGCAACCTGCCACTAACCTACGAACAATAAGTAAACAATTTATTTCAGAAAAATGTTTTCAAACAACATTATTTAAATTTCTCAAAGTGGGAATTAAATAAAAAAATAACAGGCTTTTAATTTATACTTTATCATTTTAGTTGCAAGAAATTGTGTTGAAAGCTATTTTACCATGTTGATTACACGACCAACTACCGATGCCAGTAAACATCCTTAGTTAATTAAATTTCTATTCCGGTTTGCAAACTCATTAATAATTCATCAAGTTATAATAAAAGAATCATTACTGTGACCATGGTTTGGAAATGTGATCTTAATTAGCATATATTTTTATTTCTTCTTTTACTCCTCAGTTTAAGTTTTGATTGAGAAAAAAAATCAAACACTTGAGACAGTGTTTCATCACATTTCCAAAAGCCTTGAATTTGGTTTAACAATACTCCACTTGGCGTCATATTTTCAACTCTCTTCTTGGTGCAGTTTGGAAATGTGATGAAACACTCTCTCTTGTGTTTAATATATTACATCTTTTAAAAATGTACTTTGAATTAATCTGGTCTCAAAGGTACTATATTTGCTTTTATTAAAAACATTTCATCTCTGCATTGGCTCAACACAAAAAGTTTTGTACTGGCCAACATCCTGTGGACATGGTAGTCAAACACTTTTTAACACAGTTAATGTAGTTTACTAGGAATAAAGTTTCCTGACTCCAAAAGAAATTATATGTATCAAAATTAAGACTATATAACTATTATATAGAACACCCTCTAGATAACATATATTTATATGGAGACAAAGAAAATATGAGCTCCAGATAGAACTCAACATCTTTACATAACTTTTCTACATTAACTTATGTGCTCTAATAAAAAGTGTTACCAGGCCAGCTTCATCATCATCATCAATCCAGTTTTGATCCGGTTTTATCCCCGTAAATGAGGGTGGCCGGATTTACCCCACTCTGCCAGCAATCTCTCCCACTCCCACTCTCCATCTCGCTCGATTCATTGCATCCTCCTTCACCAAACCAACACTCCTACTCTCCAGCTTAAAAAAAGATTTTTATTGGGTCACCAGGGCATAACTGGTGTGGTAATACCAAATTCCTTTTTGGTTACAAGATGCTAAAACTCAGCATGAAGGCAATTTTCGCCTTATTCTTTCAAAATTTTATAACCAATTTAGTGACTTCACAAAGCAAATGTTTGTGGACAACATGATTGCATAATAGTGAAGTTTTTACTAGCTTTTAATAAAAACTATATATTATGTTGTTGTTCAGGTTCAATATGATTTTGAACTAGTTGAATTTATTTTGATCCGGTGTGATACTTGTTGCATTGTACTTGTCTTGAACTGGTACAAATCAATATACTAATTAAGGAAATTATATTTTTTGGTTTTTGGTTACAGATGACAACGAAACTTTGACTCTGAAAACAGCAGACATGAAGCTAATGGACATTCTGGCAAGATTTAACCACAAGTGTAAAACAAAAGAACCGACTTAATACTAAGTATTTATTAGTAAATACACAGTTATCAAAGCGTAAGGTTATGCATGTAAACAGAAAAGGGAGAAGAAAATTTATAGCAAGAGTGACAGCCAGTTGAAATCTGTTGACAAGCTCCTAACAGGTCAAACCTTTAATACCAACAGTTCATTTAATATATATTATTTCAAAAGTAAAAAGTAATTCATGTGTTGAATATTTTATTTAGATTTTTTACAGATGTTTGAAAAACAAATTTTAAACTTTGCTATTTTGGACAATAATGTTTGTACTCCCTATAGACTTGAACAGAACCAACTCTTTTTCATAATTCATTCTGTTTTACTGAAGGAGAGCAGCTCCAAAAACGTTTTAAACATTTTATATAATTTTTTTTTAGGCCTGAATGGCACAATTTAATTTTAGAATGGCCCATGCAGCCGGCGCTTATCTCTGGTTTTTGTAGTGATAAGTGGATGAGAGTCTTTGACTTCCCCTGAATGGGACACTAATCCATCGCAGGTTAGCTCCCAGCAGATGCTGGTACTCATTTACCTACCCAGGAAGGATGGAAAGCTGAGTTGGCTTAGGTGGAAAAGAAGGTCGCACAAATATTTGAAATCTCAGCAAAGTACCAGGATCGAACTGGGGACAAAATACAAACTAAGTCAATTTTCCTTAGGATTTCAGAAACAATTCCAAAGCCTGGATTACAGATCCTAGTTTTGATTGCTGCAATACATGCTCTTTGAATAAAGTAGGGTAGACAAACTAAGATGTAATTATATAGGCTTGCAACTGTATAAGGTATTTATTATTCAGGAATAAAAAATTATGGCCAGAGCCAGACTCAGTACAACATATTAATATTTAAATGCTTTCATATTACTAGTTTTGTAAGAAAACTATTTACAATATGAATAGAATAAGTGATTTCTGCAGCTAATCTAAATAATTTATACAGTATCTGTTCTCATATTTCTCCTTCACCAGCTGTTAAAGTTCTCTAGTACCTATAAAGAGTTAAGAAAAAATATATTTTAAAATTAGTTTGTAAACTTGTAAAGTTTATTAGCTCTTATAACAATTGCTGAGGGTCCTCTAAACATTTTCATTTTTTCTTGATCCTTCCCTCAAAATATGCAATAATTATTTGACATGAAAATTTTAGAGTCGTGAATTTGGGAACCTTATGCTATTCTCATTAAAACTAGAAAGCCTTCCAATATGATGTGCTTATGGCAGTGAACTAGAAGGCCCTAGAATCTTAAGTCATTTTTTGGACGGTGGCATACTTTTTGTAAAAGTTTTGTATTCGTGTGTTTCAAAGTGTAAAAATATGTGTAGGGTTTTTATGCAATAATATCTAATTTTGAAGTTATGTGACTGCTTGATTTTTAATTTATGTAAATTAATGTGAAGTTTCTTTTTTTTTTGTGATGCATAAAAATTCCTAGCCTGCAAATACAGCCACCTTTCATCGCTCAACAGATTTTGCGAGAGAGACGTCTGCAATTCACAACCAGAAATTCCATACTGATGACATCATCTCAAGTTGTCAAGTTTTGCATAATTATTACTTGCAAATAGAATAGAATAATTATAAAATTGCATATTATAATTTGCAAATTATTGAGCGGACCAATTAGCGCTTCTGACCAGAATCAGGACAGATTGATGTCATCAGTATGGAATTTCTGGTTGTGAATCGCAGACGTCTCTCTCACGAAATCTGTTGAGTGATGAAAGGCGGCTGTATTTGCAGGCTAAAAGATCCAAACGCCTTGTTTGTTTTTAGATGAAGTTTAGGGGGCCTAAAGCTGACTGAACAATCATAGTGTGGGTATTAACTTAGGGTAGTGATCCCGGTGTTGTGGTCTATCTGTTCTTCTGAGGGCATTTCTTCATGATATTATCTGTGAGCCGCTCCAGCGGACTATCTAAGACCCTCAACTGTTAAACCTTGTACTGATCATTGTAAAGCGCCTTTGATCATATATATATGAAAAGGGTGCAATATAAATCCTAAGTTATTTATTTATTTATTTAATATTTATTTATATTATTTTGAAAACAACTAAGAGTCAGAGCACAGCTGGCCATGGTGAGAATAATGTGTGGTGCCAAACAGATGGAGAAAACGAGGACAGAGGGTCTAAGGGATTGATGGCAAAGGCAAATTGAACTTATGTGTTAACCCTTTCACTACCAACCAGTTATCAACACTCTACTTCTCCTAACATAACAAATACAAAATGAGACATTTGGTAATGAGAAAATGAGAACTGATCAACCAAATCAAACTACCAAAGATTAAAAGTGAAATTCTCTCAAGCTTGTTTAATGAAAAGTATGAGCTTAAGTTGGGAGAATTTAACAATTCAACTGGGACTGAAAGGATTAAGGAGCAGGGGTGGGATGATGGGCATGAGAAAAACATTAAAGTTTAAAAGTAAATGGCAAGAGGAAGCGAGGAGGACCAAGAAAGAAAAGCAAGAGTGTTGGTTTGGAGAAGAAAAATGCCATGAGTCAAGCAGTAGGGAGAGTGGGAGTTGAAGAGATTGCTACCAAAGCTAGGCAAGGATCTAGGAAAAATGATGACTGACATGCACTATTTAAGCGAGTGCTGAAGGCCCAAGCTCCTACAGTGTTTTCAAAACTAGCCATCAGCCGTCACATCTGACAGCAACTTTCCATTATATTAGTGACGCCTACTTTCCCTCTGTACCCCCATAGGGAGCAAGGCCCTTTCTAAAGGTCTTGCAAAACCTACTCAACAAAACTTTCAAATGTTGTGAAAACACTGTCCTAAAGGGGCCCGGGTTGGTCCCAGAAATATTTTCAATATTCAGTTATTTTTACCTTCTCTGGTATTCTGTTTTAATCCCATTCATATGTTTGGTTGTAACATTTGTATCTGGGTCTCCCTGTGTAACTGTTGCCAGCAGCTCTTCTGTGGTAGTAGGTGGAAGGTGGTGTTTCTGCCTGATTGAGTTGATAGTATCAATGGGGACGTCATTAGCATGACCTTCTAAGTACTTTAGTACATATTCATCAGCATCCTGAAGTATAAATCGGTGTTTGAACACTTCAATTGTGGAGCCTATTTTGAAGTCACCAGGTGTGTAGAAATCAGGATTGTCCACTTTAGACCCAGGTTTGACTGCTCGAGTGCGTTCAAGGAACTTCCCACCAATAATACCAGCATTCCTTGTTGGAGGTTCATAAATTGTCATCATGTCATCAGCAAGTCGATAAGAGATGATGAAGCGCCTGTTTTTGTCTTCAGGCCGAACTGATTCCTATCAAATAGATTCCATTTTATTAGAAAGGTGAAACAAAACACTATCTGTTTAATACAGTCATGTTCTTTTATATTTAGCAACTTTGTAAGAACAATGAGGCTCAGACTGGCTTAAAATTAAGAACATTTTAAGAACAGGCTTACGCTGAGGCTGCAAAAAAAGATGTTTTTAGTTGAAACTTTCCTGAATCTTGTCTCACCTAGTATATAGTATGTAATACTAAACATTCTTCAGAAGTTCAGCACTGTTTTTCAATGTTTCTACATTACATATTTCGAGGCATTCACAGAACTATGAGCAAATTACAAAGAAATGGAAGATGAAAAAGCCAAAAAAATATAGAATAATGAGCCTTGGCAAATCTATTGGTTCTGAGAAAAAGTATGTAGTTACTAATTTTCCCATGCAGTGACTCATTGGAGCTAATGCTTTTTAATATGTAATTCTACTTTCCATAGTGTATAGGAGAGGATTCTTTGACTCCACCAGATATTCAATTAAATACAATACAAGCATGAGGCAGATGTGGTTAGCACAGTTGGTAAAATCTCTGCTTTGCAAGCACAAGGTACCCAGTTTGATATCAGCAGTTTGCCGAGATTCAAATATTTGTGTGGTCGACCTTCTTTTCCACCTAAGCCAACTCAGCTTTCCATTCTTCCGAGGTAGGTAAATGAGTACCAGCATTTGCTGGGGGCTAACCTGCGATGGATTAGTGTCTTGGCCAGGGGGAGTCAAAGGCCCTAATCCGCTTATATAAACACTACAGAAACTGGAGATAAGCAGCGGCTATATGGGCCACTAGGCTTGTAAGGGATTTAGCTTAGCCTACAAGCATGGATAGCTTAGCTTGGGCACTTAAAGACAACACTCTGCTGATCGAGATCTGAACACTAGACTGTGGCCTTTTTTGCCAATGCACTAGGTTTGGAAAAAAGTAGAGACCTTTAGATCCGAGGACGAGGAGGGGGACAAGATTTAACTGCACGCGCGCTTTTTTCAGCAAACTCGTCCTCCAGAGGACGACTTTTGCATGAAATCTCGTCCTCTCCACAACGAGTTTGCCTGAAAAAGTGCGCACGCGCTTGAAATCTTGTCCTCGTTGTCATCCTGCTCCTCGGATCTAAAGGACTCTAGTATCAACACTGCTGGGAGTTAACCAGACCTCAATGAGGATTTTATTAAGCTTTTTGCTAGTTCTCAGATGTGTACACAGCTTTTTTTGTGGGGAAGGGGTGCACTTTAAGCTTGAGCAGACTTTAGGTTATCTGAAGCAGATAAGTGTAACTGACTAGCTTGCGCTACCAAGTGTTTCATTTGACAACAGTAAACCTTCGACTTTTGTATGTGAAATGCAAGTGCTTATGAAAATTGACACTTAAAATGGCAGTAACATCTTCTAAATGCATTCGACGACATCAAAATTTATTTAATTATATTTTCCAAAAACAATATATATATGAACAAGAAAACATGAAAAAATCAAAAAATAACAACTATATATATATAATTTATGGTCCCGACCTGAAAGGCTGTTCACTTTCTTTCTTTTATTTAATTCCTTAAATTTGATTGTTCTATCTTGCTCTATCTGATCTGACTAAGCAGATCTAATTTTATCAGGTGGGGGGAGGGGGGAGCATGTGCACCTGATACACCCCCCTACCTGCATAAATGCCTGGTCCTTATACTGGCAAAGTTCTGATAAATGAAAACACACTATAACTGATTAGATTGTTCTATTTACTTAACATATATTTATTTATTGAATTTTGGGGCACTGACCATTGTTGCAGAATATCGAAGTACTCTGTGATCATTCTCCAACATCTTGATAAAGTCTTTCTTTGGTGGTTGTGGAATCAGTGACAGGCAGGACTGAAGACTGTCTTCCAATGAACCAAAACCATTGTAGGGTGGGAGAACCTATTATCATGACAATTAAAAGTACAGTAAAACAAAATTTAGTTTGTTATTTCAAGGCTTTCAAAATAAGCTAAAAACCCCTGGAGTTTTACCACAATTTTGAGTTTGGTATAAACTGGTAACTTTATTTTAACATGGTTACAACAACAGGACTTAACAAAGGAATTTTGTACAAGAAATAAAATTGTTTAATAAAGCTATGCTACATTAACTCTTACCTTATTAGATAGTTTAGTATGTAGTATGGCTGGATATTTTTACGAGTCTTGTAGTATTTTGACGAGCTTAAAGGGCTGTGTATTTATTCTAGTTATGCAAAGAACTCTTTGCAACCTGATTTAAAGTAGCTTGGAGATTGTGCTTGCCTAGCTGTTAATGGTAAACTATTCCAGAGGACAGCCCCACTGTATTGAAAACTTTTTTATGTAATTTGTACGAGGGAAAGGAATGGTAACTTTATTACCAGAATCCCTCAAAGAATGACTGCTTCAATCTACAGTTAAAAAATTTAGTTTCATTGCTGGTTACTTATTAGGTATTAATACAAATATAATCTAGCAATTCAATATTTCAGTTGGAAGCTGACCTAATAAAAAACTTTGCAAACTTTAGTTTTAATAACCTTTAACAATATTAATTTAATTCCAAGTTCAATTACAATTAGTGTTTTTTCTAACACTGTAATTGATAAAATAATTGCTTCCCTTGACTTTGTCTTGATTAAGCAAAAGTTTTTGCTAATCGATCGCTATCTTTGGAAATCTACATGTCTAGTGAAGTTGTGGAGCTGATGTGTTAAGCACAGTCTCATTACTCATTTTTTATGAACTTTCATTTTGCTTCAAATAAGGACAAGATTTCACTCAAAATTTGGAAACTTTCTTGTTATTAAGGGTAAACTTCATTTTTAGAAGAAATTTGTCAGCTTTCTGAAAAAAGGCGAAATTTAAAATATCAAATTTTTTCATTGGTTGGCATCAAACATGAATTTGTTATTAGGAAATCAAAGAGTACTGAACAGCTCAAATGTATCAATTGAACTTGAAGCCATTCAATCAATTCCAATTTTTACCCGGATTTATCCTACTATGGCAACAATAACAATCTCTCCAACTCCCACTGTTTATCACACTTATTCTTTGCATCCCCCTTGTTCAAACCAACGCTCTTGCTCGATCTCCTTCTCCACTTGCATTTTCAGACTTGGAGATTTCAGAACTTTGGGGAAACCAGTTTTTGGTTCTGTGCACTGCATCACATTGATGGAAAACTGTCGGAAACCATTATTTGGTTCTATAAATTTTGATCACGAGAGTCATTTTTTGATAAAGGAGACTAGTAATAAAAAGTATATTTTAGTAAAAGCAAACATTAGGTTTTTTTAGATATTGATATCTTAAATTAGTTGTTCAGTATATTTAAATAGCTTTCTGAACTCCATGCACTCTTCTCTTGATTAAACTTAATATTTATCTAGTATATCTTAAATTAGTTGTTCAGTATATTTAAATAGCTTTCTAAACTCCATGCACTCTTCTCTTGATTACACTTAATATTTATCAATATCTTAAGTTATAGTTGTTCAATATATTTAAATAGCTTTCTGAACTCCATGCACTCTTCTCTTGATTAAACTTAATATTTATTGATATCTTAAATTAGTTGTTCAGTATATTTAAATAGCTTTCTGAACTCCATGCACTCTTCTTTTGATTAAACATGCATACTAAAGTTAACACACATCGGCACCAGAAACCATTTTTGGAGTTCTGTCATCTAGCAGGAAGCTGACTTGTAACCGGAAGCAATTGTTTCAGTCCGTGAAATATCCTGGCCTGCTTTTTCCATGTCTTCCTTGGTCGTCCTCTCTTCCTCTTTCCCTTCACTTCAAACTCCATTGCTTTTCTCAAAACATGCCTATCATCCCTCCTTAACACATGCCCATACCATCGTATCCTACGTACTCCATTCGCTTTTGCCATCTGAACTACTGCTTCACAATTATTATTCATTATTAAAAAAACTATCAAATATTGTAAGTACTAGAACAGCTGTAAATACCTTTGAGGTGGGTTCTTTTTTAATTCCTTTCACATCTAGACTTGAGAATTCGGTTACTCCAAACTTCATTCTATAGTAGCTCTTTGTAAACTCATCACAGTCATAGAGTAGGAAGCGTCTACCCATCATCGGTACTGTCACCCCAACCATGAAGTCTCTGGGAGTAAACCAGTCCTTGATTTCATGATCTGACAACTCCAGAACACAGGATGGGAAGGAAGCTGTAAAGATTGAGTAAACATTTGTTGATAAAGAGAAAACCAATAAATTAAATAACCATTACAGCCGAAAACACCACATCATTTTGACCATCACCCAAGCATTAATTAGCCCAGGGTAAGTCAGGAAAAAAAGCAACACCCTAAACCTCCACTTAGTCATTTCCCTCCAGCAAGCCTTAAATATGGCTTCTGACAGGGTTTGCAGATAGAATTAAGAGAGAAAGGGTATTTTACATGCCAGCACTTACATGGGTAAAGGGGTTTCTTAATGGCTTTTAGAGCTCAGCAGATTTAGCTAGTCTAAGATCAGTTTGATATATATTGAATCATATATGAATCACATAATTTACATAATATATGTTAATATGCAACATTAGGATGCTTCAGTTGATAAAGATTCCAAAATCAAAGCTTCACTTACATTCCACCTGGGTCCTATCCTTAGGAAGTTTTTGTCTACAGATTAGAACTGGGAATGGATCTCTGCCGTCATTGGGATTGTGCACTTCTCGCACTTCCACTGTGTCATCCACCAAGTAGTAATGCAAAATCTGATTATAAAAATATAAAAAAAAAATCAACCTCAACCAGTTGTTAGTTTTATTTAAAGATCAATTAATGGATTCAAAGTTGAAAAAAAATTAATTAGAACAACTCAGAAATTTAATTTGGCGGACACATGGTTTGTGCAGTTGGAAAGATCTCTGCTTTGCAACCACAAGGTCCCAGCACTTTGCCGAGATTTCAATATTTGTGTAGCTTTCTTTTCCACCAAAGCGAACTCCACTTTCCATCCTCCTGCGGTAGGTAAATGAGTACCAGCGTCTGCTGGGAGCTAACCTGCAATGGATTAGTGTCCTGTCCAATAGAAGTCAAAGACTCTCATCCGCTTAACACTACAGATTTAGCTAACAAAGCACTGAGGATGTCAATGAATATAGTAAAAAACTTGTAAAGATTAATACATGATACAATAGCAGCATGTGGTATCCAACTAAACAGTTTCATAAAATTTAATTATAATGTGAAAAGACCTTTTTTAGAGTTCCGAGGACAACTAGAATGTAATAACAATTGTTTGTTTAGCTTCACGAAGAAACATTTCACTGTTTGTTGCTCTCAACGTTTAAAGTGCTACTATGACGAAAATTGTATCATTCAAATCAAAGAAATTTTAAAACACATATAAACAAGAAGTTTGTAGATCGATTGTAAAAATGCTGTTTACTGTTTTCAGATATCTCTTTTCATTCCAGAGATATTCAAGTTTTTAAAATATGCAAATTAGGAAAGTGTCATATGTACTCAACCAAAATTAATTTTGATCAAATATGATAAACAAGAAAATGTGAGACAACTTTTAACAAGCAAATTTGATTTTTTTTGCGGCCCTATGCCTCACTGGGGGCTACAAGGACTGAGAGAGAGGGATGTTTGATTTTTTACAGTAAGATTCCATTAGAAGTGCTCTGCAATAATATGAAATTAACAAAGTTTGTTACCACGCTACATTGATATTTGCTAATTTTGCTTTATCTGCATGATCCAGCAAGTACATAAATACATAAGGTTGAGTTCATGGCCTTGTTTTTAAAAATTAATGTTTTTCAAGTTTAAAATTGCTACAATATTGAAATCAGGCTAGGGGAGAATGGAAAAGAGTGGGTTGCCATGGGAACAGAAATTGTAGTAAGTATGTTGCATTTAGAATTATTAACCAACCAAGTTTCAACGGTTGCTGCTGCAAATTGACTAAGCTAAGATAAGTGCAATTTATATACTTGATTTATTATTTAATTGAGTGCAGATATTTGTAAACGGTAAACAGGATCTGTAGTGTTTTGTTAACTTCTATATATGTGATCAACCTAAAAGATCAATGGTTAAAAAATTGATCAGAGTAGCACTTTAATCCTAATTATATTGCAAGCACAAAAAAGTAAAGAGTAAAACAGAAATGTATAATTTTTTCTGAGAGCAATCATTTGTGTTCATGTCATTGATGCTTTTAACAACTTAGTTGTACACAATTGTGAAATCTTGCTGTTGAAGGAGATCAAAGCCACCCCTCCCCCTCCCAAGAAATTGGACATTAATCAAAGAAATTGGTATTTTTGTAAGCTTACCAGTGCTCTCTTAAGATTTCATAGGACTCGCCTTTCCTCCCCATATTGAAAAAATCCTAGCTTTAAGGCCATGAAAGTTGAAGTTTCACCAAATGTTCTACTTACACATGGTCTCATTTCACCAAACATGCTGTCTCTGTCATCCCACACACAATAGAATCGTAACACTTTACGGTCAAGGTCAATAAATTGCTTAAGTTTGTCAAAGGTAGAAGGAGTCACATAGGATCTCAGGGGCTGCTTACGAGATTCTGCATATGGATCTGTGTTTGGAATTTCAGGTTCATTCAACTCAATTCCTTCGCTTGCCATGTATTCCTGTCCAGAAAATATGAGTTACTGAACTACGGTGATAATCATACTAAATCAATAGTATCTTGTGAATGATCTTAAAGTGACTCATTGAAACATAGATGGTTTGGGAATGTGAAAAGGGCAAAGGGGGTCTGTTGAGGTGGGGGAGGTAGGAGTTAGGGGGTGATGATTGGTGCAAGGGCCAAGAAAAATGTGGAAAGATTGTGCGATAGAGGATATGAACTTAAGCTTGCTTGCATTCATCACCGGCAGTTACTGTAACCCTATTCTACATGGAAAAATGTAACATTTAGGACTGTAGATTCATTCAAATTAAATACATCATCCATAGAGAGAGAGCTATGGGTAGAGACAGGGACCATGGAGCGTAATTTTAATTGAGGGGGCTGGCATAATTTTTTAAGGGGGTCTGGGAAAATTTGAAATTTTTAATCTCAGAAATCAAGATTTCCAGTATTTTGAGGGACATCTGGAACATATTAATT
>JAOTRI020106601.1:0-13485 GCA_028564885.2 Zoanthus sanctaehelenae | reverse complement strand
CCGATTCCTCAAAACTCCGATTAAGTTAATCCTGGATTAAGAAAAAATTAAGAGACCCATTTTTTCAAAAGTAAAGCTTTGTGATGCTTATAAACTTCAGCTAGGTTTTACCAATAAAGAAACTTGTTAAATCCGAAATTCCAGCCCAAACCAAGCCATAGAAGGTAGGAAACAGAGACATGGATTATAAATTTAATCCTGGTTTAGTTAACACTAATCAGGTTTTGAGAAACCGGGCCCTGGGTATTATTGTTTTTATATGTTACCTTTTATTGTTATTATTATAATCCTTGTTCTTGTTAATACTAATGCTCTAGTTCAAGTTATATTTATGTAAAACATAGAGCTTTTGCAATATTTTGTTAAAAACACTCATTAATCAGATATTGATTGAATGATTTCTGCAAATAATATTAGGTTTGGTAGGACAATACAAACACTGAGCATTTCTTTTCTCAGCTGAATCTGTGCCTTTTTCTGATATATAACGTAACTGTAAGCCGAGTAACTGTTTGTATGAAATTTTTTTTTGACATCGTTATGCATGTAGTTTTTTAGCACCAAGTCTAATGTTTTGCTCCTTAACCCTATTTAGCCCGGCAGGGGGAGGGTCTAAAACATTTTTATGCCTAACTTAAACACCGTTTGGAGTTAGAAGCTGATCGATATTTCATGACTTTTCCTAAAATTTTATTGGCAACATTTTAAAATATATTTTGTAGTAAAACTGGTTAATTTATTGCCATGGTAACCACGTTTTTGAAGGACGCTTTTTTCATTTTTTATTATAAAACAACTTATGAAATCGTGTTAATACATTATAGTTTGAACATTTTTTGGACATATTATCACAGTTCTAACAAATTTTGTCAAAACATAAACAGAAATTCACGTTTTTATATTTTCTTACGATGTCATTCTGATTTCATCATATTTTTTCTCAATCAAAACGTTTTATGAAAATTTCATGTCAAAATAGGTCTAAATAACACATCTAATCATTAGCTTGAAAGGATTGTACGTAAAATAGATCAGAATTTTTTGTAATCTGTAAAGTTAGGATAACATTAAGTAGAGTAAAAGTTAAAAGAACGATCAGTGACGTCGTAATGTTGCTAATAAATTGATAATTAAAAATAAAAGACTGTTGGACCATAACTTATTGATTAGAAGCATTAGTATGATAAATAAGCTCTTTTTGCAAAAAATATATATATGTGCAACATGAACTAGCAAAAAAGTACGCCTTTGATGACGTCACAATGGCATCATAGCTTACAAAAACATGATTTAACATTAGGTCCTACCACGTTTAATATTTCCGCCAAGTATCAACTTTGTACGTCAGTTTTAAAGAAAAATTTTATGCTGGGGGTAGGTAATTTGAGCCCCCCATCCCTCCCCTCCGGGTTGAGAGTGCGCTAGAGTGCTCAAAAAAAGCCTGGGCTAGATATAGCTTAAACATGCATGCTTAATGAATAGAATTGTATTGTATCAGTCATGAAAACAAATGTAAAATAAGAATTAATTTATCAATTAACCCATCATATATCTCTGTATTGCATTGTACTGCTGCTCAGTGCTCGACTTTTTATAATTCGTAACTTTTTTTAGACCATTTCGTAATCAAAACTCTTTTCTTTTTGGGTAATTATTTAAAAGCTATAATTTTGTAAAAAGAAATTCAAGACTCAAGTTGTGGTTGTACATATTAGGTAAAAAGCCATACTTTTTTTTCAAAATGCGAAGTATTTTCAAGATTTCTGGAGGTGTACGTGTACACTAGCCTACAGCAAAAATTAATTCAAATAAAATTACAAAAGCAAGAATCCTGCAGAACCCGACCACATTCGGTTTGTTAAAAAAGAATACGTAAAGAACTGGCTTATATTTCCTTCGATCCTTCGATTTTATTGACTTCAAACAACGATTCAGTTTTTCTTCTTTCTGTCCTGTGAAAACAATCTTTATTTGCACTTATCAGCAAAAGCTCTCGATCGAAGTACAGGCGAGCATTGAACAAATTTCACCTTTCAGTTTCAATTTTTGGCAAAAGATTTTTCTGTTTTTCTGATTTGTCTCGCAAACGTTTATCAGTTGAAAAAAATAGTACCATTTTTGATTTCGCAGTCGATCCCTTCTGATTTTTTCTCATTTTTTTTTTTTTGTCGCCAAGTCACTTCAACACTCAGAACCACTGGCTACGTCATACCGTTTGTCTTTTTAAAAGGCGATCGTTTGGCCGAGAGCAACATGGAACACAGCGAAGCGTTGTTTTATGCTCTTTCGCTTGTTTTAAATTAGATATTTCAGGTATTGAGAACATAAACTAACATTTGTGCCAATTTTGTGTTTTACTTCGTATGCAACTTTTAAAAACTCAATCATCTATGCACTGATGGAACTGTCATGACTGAATGTTTTTGCTGTTGTCAGGTTGAAGGCAGAAGTTGAAGTTATTACTTATTGTACTGAATAACAATTGGTGCACATATAGATTTTAAAATTCTGTTTTTAAGTATCCGCTTTGATGTGGCCAAATGTAGCACGAAATCAAAATGTGCGGTACCACATCGTGCTCGCGTCCAGTTGAGAGTTGGGAACCAGACGAAGCAATCCAATGTGGAGAATGTTTATTCTTAATTATTTTTTTGCTTTTGCTGAGGACGATGGTTGTGTTTTGAATTTCAGCAATTCCTAACGGGCAAGATGCCATTCAGTGCTTTATTCAAAATGTTCAAATATGGCCATTCCCTTGTTAAATAGAAAATTCTTCTGATTCTTTTGAGCATGAGTGTTTGGGTAATTTTGTTTTGGTCATATGTGTAGTGGTAATGCACGACCACGTGAACACGCAGATAACAAGACCTTTTTAAAAAAACATATCCAAAATCTGAGTAGTTGCAATCATGCAAATTTCATCATCTGAATCTATTTTTAAAAATAACATAAACAGATGCAAAAATTGAATGATGTAAAATAAAAGTGATTTAATGCAATCCTTTGACTCAAAAAAGGCGAATAGTCTCCCCCGTTCGGCTGGACGAAAACTCGTCGAGCCTAAGATTCTTTCGAGGTTCGTAATTTTCCTCTGATAATTAATAATCATTCCAGCCTCTCATGACGTGCTTCCTTTTGAATTCGTCTTGATTTTCTTTTGTTGAATCATGAATCTGGCATTCATCAGACATAATAGGCCATTTTCATTGTTGTTGTACTTGAGTCTTGAATTAAAAACTACTTCTATAACTTTTTCTTGCCTAAAAATATAAATTTGTTTTATGGTTACAGTTAGGCTGATAGCTAGCTCATGTCACTAATATACTTCTTCTGATGTATTCTGGAATTACAAGCCGTTTTTCCGGTACGCCGTATTTGTTGTCACGTTTGAAATTTAAAATAAAATTTCAAAACCGCTTTATCAGACAAGTTTGAAACAAAAATGGAAGAGAAAATAATAAGGTTTTTTTATCAAGATGAAAATCAAATAAAAGTAATCAATTGAGTCACAATTCATTTTCCTTGCGGAAACGCTACAAGCTTTGCATGCAATATGTTAAAATTTTAATCATTTTCGGATACTGTCTTCCACTTCGGCCAAGCGACTGGTTTTCACCTGTGCATTTTGATTACAAAACAAGTTAGAAAAAATATATATTTGTGTGGCGTTTAGAAAGCACCATGCTACCAAAATATCCAAAATTGAAAATACATAGAATTTGTTAGAGAAGAGAATTTATCTACGAACTGTTGCTCAACACTCAAACAACAGGAAAAAATTTAGTTTCCTTGTCCCCCTCTGGGGATTTGGTTTCCGTGACGCTTTAGAATCGAGTTTCATGATTGGTTTACCTGACGAATTTTGTGGCATTGAGTTCAAAGGTGATGTGACGCAACACCAACTATAACTAAATTTAATTTTCTACGGGGGCTGGGCTTTAATCGCATACCAAAACAAGTGCTACGCCCATAGAATAAATTATGTTATTTATTCATTATAAGAAATTTTGAATGCTGTTTTTTGAGTGTATAATTATGTTTGTCACTTCTTTGCCTCTCTGTACAAAAACATTGCTTTTTTTCACTCCCTCATGAGAGCCACATCAGCGTGTTTGTCTTTTAGGTGTTTGTGTCATCACGTTGCAAAAACCTAATCCGAAAGTGGTTAAAAGCGATCGCGATATGACCATATTAGGTAAAATTTTGGAACATTCTATTGTTTGCCTGACATATAAAAAGCTTCTTCTTTAATATATGCGGCCTATTCGTACAGACGGCGAGGACAGGAGTGTAAGAATTTGGTTGTTCTAGAAAATTTTTAAATTTATCTTATCAAAATGGCCGAAGATGATGTTGCTGCGTTGGTAATTGACAATGGTTCGGGTATGTGCAAAGCTGGTTTCGCAGGAGATGATGCTCCTCGTGCAGTTTTTCCCTCCATTGTCGGTCGTCCTCGCCATCAAGGTGTAATGGTTGGTATGGGTCAAAAGGACTCGTACGTCGGTGATGAAGCTCAAAGCAAAAGAGGTATCCTTACTCTGAAATATCCAATTGAACACGGAATTGTCACAAACTGGGATGACATGGAAAAGGTAAGGGGAATAAAAATTGAAAGAAAAGGAATATTCAGCTGCCATTAGCTAACGTATTATCGTTCGTTTCAGATCTGGCACCACACCTTCTACAATGAACTCCGTGTTGCTCCCGAAGAACATCCAGTTCTGCTTACAGAAGCC
Organism: Zoanthus sanctaehelenae; assembly: GCA_028564885.2. Lineage (NCBI taxonomy): Eukaryota > Metazoa > Cnidaria > Anthozoa > Zoantharia > Zoanthidae > Zoanthus > Zoanthus sanctaehelenae. Next base: position 8,749 of record JAOTRI020106601.1, on the reverse strand, counting down.
CCCCTTAACCCCAAAGCAAACAGAGAAAAAATGACACAGGTTGGTTTTTTTTATGAAATCTCGCATTTACAAGGTCTTGGACTGACGGTTTTTGCACGAATATCTAGTCTCTTCTTGCCACGCCCCCGACACAAGTTTACTTTTCTCTTTGTTTCTTTTGATTTTAATGTTTCTTATCCAATCTTATCTTATTAAGATGTTATTTTATTAGCAGTTAATGCATTACAGTTTTTAAGGTAGTGTTTTTAAAGTTTTTAATGCTTCGATTCGTACTACACATTTTGTTTACATTTATTTCTGATTCCGCGCTCGAAAGAGCCCAGTTTTGCCCAAATATGGTCAAGTAATTTGCACAGAAGCGAAAAAGTTTTTTGGAAGATTCTCGAGTCGAAATTGTGAAAATATCAGTTCACTTAAGTTATTTTTCTTAATGTTATTTTAGTTTTTACTTTGTGACTATAAAATAACAACTTTTTTAAATTGATAACTTTAATGTAATGCTTAAAGTTCTAAAATATTTTGCATTTTTAGCCTCGACTCAACAACTTAAGTAAGTACTGTATGAATTTTGACAAAATGTAAATAACGTTAAGGTTTTGGTATAAAGATTGATAAAACTATAGCAAATGGATATTGCAGACGGGCATTTGTTAAGAGTATGCCTAACCTAGAGTGAAGATTAGTTTTTGGAAATTTCTATCAGTATTGATGATTTTAGTTAGTTTAGCAAATCTGAAAGCGACCATAGAATACTAAATACAAACTTTCCTTTAACAGATCATGTTCGAGACCTTCAACACACCAGCCATGTATGTAGCTATCCAGGCCGTGCTGTCCCTATATGCCTCTGGTCGTACCACTGGTATTGTTATGGACTCTGGTGATGGTGTCACCCACACTGTACCAATCTATGAGGGTTATGCTCTTCCCCATGCCATTCTCCGTCTTGACTTAGCTGGTAGGGACTTGACCGATTATCTGATGAAAATCCTTACAGAGCGTGGCTACTCCTTCACCACCACAGCTGAGCGAGAAATTGTCCGTGACATCAAGGAGAAGCTCTGCTATGTTGCTTTGGACTTTGAGCAGGAAATGCAGACCGCTGCCTCAAGCTCCAGTTTGGAAAAGAGCTACGAGCTTCCAGATGGACAAGTGATCACCATTGGTAATGAGAGATTCCGCTGCCCTGAGGCCATGTTCCAGCCTGCTTTTTTGGGTATGGAGTCTGCTGGTATCCATGAAACCACCTACAATTCAATCATGAAGTGTGATGTTGACATCCGTAAGGATCTCTATGCAAACACCGTTCTGTCTGGTGGAAGCACAATGTACCCAGGAATTGCTGACAGGATGCAGAAAGAAATTTCTGCTCTTGCTCCCCCAACTATGAAAATCAAGATTATCGCCCCACCAGAGAGGAAATACTCTGTATGGATTGGTGGATCCATCTTGGCCTCTCTCTCGACCTTCCAACAGATGTGGATCTCCAAGCAGGAGTATGACGAGTCTGGCCCTTCCATTGTGCATCGTAAATGCTTCTAAATTATTGGACAATTGACAATTTTTTTGTGAGAAAATGTTCGATCACTGACATTAGCATGCTAAAGTATGTGTTAATATTTCACAAAATGTTACAAGTGGACAGCACCTTTGCCGCCTCAGGATTGTGTTAGTGATAAAAATTACTGTAAAGAAAATGTTGTGATTCATATATTTGTAGTTTGGAGAGGACCTAAAAGTGTATTTTGTAGAGAAAAATACAGTTAAAAAGATTTCTTTTTATATTGATGTTTGTGAATCTCTTTTGTGTGTATTGGGAAACATGCTGTGAGTGCCAATCGCAATTCAGCATAAGTAAAAATGATAGCATTGAACTGTCACAGGGTAATCAATGTGGTGCTAAAGTGGTTTAATGAAAACCCCTAGTGTAAGCATAATTTACTATAGTTTTATAACTTCGAAAATAATATTTTAAAGGTTTTGGTTTTCATTGTTAGATATTTTCATCTTGCTCATGACTATGATATACTTTCACACTTCAACGTATGGGAAGGCAGGGGGGTGTGGTTGGACTTCAAAATGCAGACTTTAAGTTAGAATATTTATTTTGCTACCCTCTTCCAAATGATACTGGAGAACATAAACATCAAAATTGGTCAATGGATATGCTTCCTTATGGGAAGAAATTTATATTTGAAAGCAAATAGGATAAGTTCTTAAAAGCCAGTGAATTGTAATATATTAATACTTTATCAAATTGTTTCTCGTCAAAAATAAATGTTGAAGGACTTAATTAAATCTATATTAACCCTGTGTTGGAACATACCAGCACCATGTGTAGGTATCCCTATTGTTGGTGTATTGGTGGGACTAGTGATTTTGATAGCATAAAATACAAGGTAATAATGGAACTTGGCAACTTGAATGCGAGAAATTCCTGGTCTATGAAACCAGGGCTCGCAGGTGTTAACTTGAAATCGCGAGAATTTCATGTCTAGTTGTCGCCATTAAATATGCATATATACTGATTTTTTAAATTTTCATGAAACTTGATAGGAAATAAAAACTTTTGTTATAGAAAAAGATCTTTTTAAATTATAAAACAATATCGTGATCATTTTTGAAAGTTAAAATCTGGCACTCGAAGTTAAAATCAAAAGTGTAATTTTTCAGCTTCACTTAGTTTGCATTATTTGCGTCCTCGAGGCACTTTGTCGCCGGGCAGCGAAGCGTATATTGCATCGCTACTGGAAGAATATTCAAGTCACCAAAAACCATAGGAAGCCCGCAGAATCTCGAAACATTTATTGTCACACGGCTATCACGCTATAACTAATGTCTCCAGGAGATTTTCTTAAAAATTCTCCTGGGAAATTCAAACTTTCAAAGCATGTTTTATTCTGTTCTAAAAACTTTACTTGAAAAGTTGTTAGAGCCCGTAAAATTCACTCTGAAATTTGAATACATGCGTTAACAGACAACAATCTCAACATGCCAAGTTGTAGCAAAGCCAAAGAGTTGCCAGCAGCTGGACAAAATCATCAACTTGCTTAACGCCAGGTAGTCCATATCTTTCAAATATAATATATTATATCTTCTTAAAACTTATACCCAAATTCAATTCAAAACTCTTGAGTTTAATAATTTAGATAGTTCTGATATCTAGTGTCGGTTATGTTGCGTTACGCGGTTATCGCGATCGTCTTCGACTGTCATGTCCGAATGTTTCTCGGAGCCAACGTAAAACAAAATTCGAAATTTTGGCTTGTGTGGAAGCGCTTTGAGCACCTAGAGTGAAAATATTCCATTCAAATATGTCTCCTTCAACTTGCTCGATAAGAACATTTTTAAAATGTGGACTGGCAGACGCAACGCTTGGGTTACCCAGTCCCAGAAGAGTCAACTTTACCACTTTACCAAGCGTTTTTATTACAAATTGTTATCACTTTTAAAACTCGAATACAATCGATGCAACAACAAAAAAATAGTTTAGGTCTTTTGAAAATATAATTGTGTGTAACTGTTTGATTTCTATTTGCTGAAATAAATGAATCATTGAATGTAAAAAAATCTTTAAATTAACGTAACTTGTTAGCACAGTTGATTTGTTTGTAATTGTAGAATTTTATTTTACTCACATTGTAATTGATAAGATTTAACTCACATATTATTGATTAATATTCTTTCAAACTGTGAATAATCGATTCTCTGTATCAAGAGTCTAACTCCATCCATATTGCTATTACCATATAAGCGTAAGAGCACAAGTTTAAAATACAACACAACACTTTTTTGTCTTTTAAATTTCAAAGACATGTTTCGACTTCCATAAAGCCATCTTCAGTTTTAAGTGAAGATGTTGTTTGCTGTTTGGTGTCTTTTCAAAGTTTATGCTTTTGAAAACGCTTATAAATAACCATACAGTAGAACTAGATTCACTTAAAACTGAAGATGGCAAAGTCGAAACAGTCTTTCAAATGTTGTATCTGTGTTCGATGAAGGAGAACGCGGTCGCGGTTAATATTCTTGACGTCATACTCGGTTACGCTCGTCAGTCGAAGTTCAGTTCGACTTTCATGGCTTCCACGGCAGTTGAACTTTAGTTAATTTTCACTTTTTTTAAAAAAAAGGAATGCCTTTGAAACAGTTTGTTTGACCAGGTAAGGATAATTATCTTTCAAAGTTTTATAATATACTCACAGAATTTATAACGATGTTAACGTTACGTTTCCCTGTCATTTACGCTCTGGGTTTGAACGTCCTTTCAAGTCATCCCTTGTCCTTTTGAGTCATCCCCTGGTATGATATTATTACAAAATGATTCCTTTTTGTTTATACGTCCTTTCAAGTCATCCCTTGTCCTTTTGAGTCATCCCCTGATATTCATGATATTATTACAAAATGATTCCTTTTTGTTTATTCGTCCTTTCAAGTCATTCCTTGTACTTTTGAGTCATCCCCTGATATGATATTATTACAAAATGATTCATTTTCGTATATACCTCCTTTCAAGTCATCCCTTGTCCTTATGAGTTATACTGTGATAGTGATATGTTATTTATATGTAGATCTAGACTCCCAGTATGTCTGTTTCAAGTTGTCAGTTCATGATCTCAAAATAAGTAAACAATTTAATAACAGCTACAAAGTTTGGAATAATCTTGGTTTATATAAAACTTTAATACAATCATCATTTATGTTTTAACTGGAGACTCAAAAAGATGTCATCTGAATTTTTTACTTGAATATCTAAAGTGGTTCACAGTATAGATATAACCATCCACACACTTTGATTGGTCAAAAAGCCATGTTTTTTTCAGAGTATAAAACATAGGAAAAACATGCTTTATTTTCCTTTATTGTCCTCTTGCCAACATTTTTGTTAGAAATAGCAGAAAACATTTCATTTGTGATGAAGTTTTTGCAGAGCGGCAAAATTTTTGGATGACAAGAGTAACTTATCAAATAAACAAGAAGCAAAAACTATTAATAAGTTACATTTTAACAAGTTGTCAGAGGAAGACCTTGGCATTATTAATGACTCTGTAAAGATTAGATCATAAAGGAAGTAAATGAAGCCTAAGCAATGCATTACATTATGATAAAACATTTTCCTTGTGTTCTCAAATGCCTGTTGCATATTATAACAGTGCAGTACATGGCTTAGGTTTCTTTATTTGTGAAATATTTGTTTGCAGTAAAGGTCTTAATATAAATAAACTAACAATGAGTTCTTTATTACAGGCAGTCCAAACTGACAACGGATCGAGGCTGCAAAAGTTCTAGGGTTCTTGATTAAAGGACCATGAAGAGACATGTTGATATTCAAGGCACTGAACCGTATGGACTCTCTTCTTAATGTGACTGTAGAAATGAATAACTATGGAAAAAGCATAACTTAATTTAGTGGCTTGATGAAGGAGCCAATGGACCATAACCAAAACCATTAGACTGTGTTTGTACTTCTTTAATGAATAACAATGACGTTTTCAGGGTTTTAAAAACAATGTTGATTCCCTTCGCCAAAAATTTTATCAAAATATTTTCAGGGAACCTAATGGAAATGTTGGAATTAAAGGAAACAGTGTTTCAGATGCCAAAAGCAAATGGAGTGAGATGGTACGGGTATGTGTTGAAGAGGGATGATTCGCATGTTTTGAGAAAAGAGGAAGTGAGGACAACCGAGGAAGACATGGAAATGCAATTGGAGGAGAGCAAGAGTGTTGGCTTGAAGGTGCAATGAATTAAGCAAGATTGCTGCCAGAGTGGCAGAGTGCATGGCGTTTTCAGGGATAAATTCGGATTAAAATTTGATTGATTTTCAATGACCACCTCCAGTATTATTTTGATCTAGTGATTTTTTTCTTAAATTCTACTTAATCGGAAGTCATACTGATTAGTAAAGGAAATGCTTACAGTTATGTGATCTGACAAACATTCCAGTATTTATTAGTTCTCTGTTTTGTCCAAATGTGTTAAGAAATGCATTTTTACTTTTTCTTATTGCATTATTGGTTCTAATTTCTTTTTTGCAGGACTCACAAAAATAATTATACTAAGAGATATAAAATAAAGCAAATGGAAGTGTAACAAAAAGGAACTTAAATTAAAAGTTTATAATCATTCGCATCCAGGTAGGCTGGAGATTAAATATTTGGCTAAAAGAAATTACAGAAAAAATGCAAAAAAATCAGACTGGGTCTGCAAGTTTTCTAAGTGTGCATAGCCTCAAAACTGGTATTTGGTACTTTCAGATTTTTATCATTTAAACAGGATATTATTTAAAGATGTATGAATTTGATTTGGTGTATCAAAGAAGTGCTATTTATTAAACAATATAAACTGAATTGTAAAGTGCAAAGTGACTTTTACTGCTAAGCCAATGTTTATTGTTTTACTTTTATTGATTTGTTCAATTACTTTGTATGCTAATTTTCCTCACTTATAAACTTGAACTTTTTTTTTCATTTTTAAAACTTATTTGAACCACTTCTATTAACTTACATTAGAACTTTATAGATTTATTAAAACATTTTGTAAGTCTTACAGGTCGTATAAAATGTTTGCAAAATAAAATGAATACAACATTCAATAAAGTAATATTGGATTACTTTTACATGCACTTTTTCATTGAAAAATACAATGAACTAATAATTAGTAAAGTGGTGGAAAGAGTAACTATAATGTACCTCGTTGATTAAATTGTACAAGTTTAGTTGGCCTTCAAAAGTTGTCATAAATATGAATTGTGCTGTGTTAAGAAGACATGTAAATGTATTAGAATAATTATTTTTGTGGAAAAAAGCAGGAAATCAGACTACCAGTACTTCAGTTCTTGCATTTTCTGACTGAAATATAATAAAATGTATACTTAAAAATAAAATGTATTTTACAAAAGTTGTTAAGACTGTACTTAAAATATGTGACAAGCAACTCATTTTGCTGGGCAAAAAGGCTTGAATAGCATGCACTTGTCCAGAGACAAGTTTTGTCAGGAATATATTTGTCAGACTCTGGTGGTTTAAATATATTTCCTTAGAACTTAGATGAACATTTGTAAAACAGGTTTACATATGGAGAAAGTATAAAATATAATTACCATAGCAATAATGTAAATTAGTTCAAACTGTTACATTCCAGTTGATACAAAAATAGATACAGAGAACTTTTCATTAAAAAAATTTGTCACTAATTTAAGGGGGTTTTCAAATAAAGCAGCACTCAAAACTGTGACCATTTTGGTTGCCATGGCAAGTAGATTAAATAAAGGGCAACCAAAACTCTCAGATTGGTCACCAATTTTCTGACCTTTTTTGCCATTAGGTTGTTTTTTGTTGTTGAATCCAGACTTACGATCACTAGTTAAAAAAATGAAAAACATTCTTTCAAAAAAAGTGGACCAAATACAGTAGATATCCTTTGTTACAATTTATAAAAAGTACAGTTACCAAAAGACAACCTACGCAAACTAAGCTTGGAGCTTTGGTAAGTAAAAATATTATTGATTGTAATAATCTAATATATTGTAGGCAGGTACAATATAAAACCAACAAAGTTTTGAGGAAACGTTATTGTGCTGACATTTCATCTTCGAAAAATGTGAACTTTAACAGATTGATAATCACTAGTCAAGCATAAAAGAGTTTATCTTCCATACAGTTTACCGTAAATATTCATGAAAGTTTCAAAATCAAATTTCATATTAGCTTAAAAAGATCCTGAATTACTCAAGTAAAAATAATATACTTACTGGCATTTCTAAGCTAAAGAATACCAGATGAAAGTCTGTATTTTTTAATACAATTTACAACTAATATATTTTCATGAAAATTTCAAGTTTTATGAATTAATAGACAATCACATGTGCTATGTTTATGTAGCACATCACATACATTGATAATAATGCTGAGCATAAAGACTGCTCCTACTGGAAATGTTCAGAGAGCAACAAACACATTAGATATAAAGTTAAGAATTTATCATAAAATACATTAAGTTCCAAGATTAGTATTATTGTTAGCCTTGCAGAAATAACATTTTTTATGCAATTTGAAAAAAAAATAGAGTGAGGTAACAACTGTCATTGCACAGAGATTGGTCAGAACACATAATGCAAAACAAGAGGAGATCATCAAAAATATTAATTTTTGTATTAAATTTGGGGAATAAAAAAAGGACATTGGTTTTAAAAATCCCTGAAAAGATTTTGATTGTGGACTCTTGGCTCCTGCATTTGTCACTGAATTAAACCATATATCACTAGCTCTTGGCTGCTAAGATCACATTAAGAGAGAGTCCCTTTGGCTCAGTGCCTTGAATATCAACATGTCTCTTCATTGTTCACAAAAAATGGTCTATTAATCACTTGAGAGCCCCAAAGCTTTTGCTGTCTCTATCTGTTTTCAGTTTAAAAAGCCTGCAATAAATTAAAGAAGCCATCATCAGTTTATTTAATATATTAATGCTTTCAGTAGAAAGAAATATACATTTACATTTGAATATATTTAAGATGACTTCTTCGTAAAGCCCCACTTATGCCATTAATTATGATTGACTTTATGAACAATAACAACACTTAATTTGTTTCCTCGTGATCTTACATAATTAATATTCAAGGTAGTTAAGATATATTTAATTATGTAGGCAAAGATCACAGGTACTTATACTGACAGCAAATGTTAAATGATGTGTTCAAGTTTTATATAAACCACGGTGATTCAAAAACAATGTACTAGCTGTTATCAAATTG
>JAOTRI020106590.1:0-13487 GCA_028564885.2 Zoanthus sanctaehelenae | reverse complement strand
CGGCATGTGGGCTGAGATTTGTCGATCTCAATCTGACTTCGAGGGTTTTTCTCCGGGTACTCCGGTTTTCCTCCCTCAGCAAATTCGACTTTCACGCCAACATCTGAGCCGTCGAGCGATTAAATATTAGCCTCTGGCTAGGAAGAATGGGCAACCACTTCCTTCGCAATTGACGGTAAATAAAGTATTTATATATTAAATGGAGGAGCAGATTTTGAAGGAGAGGTACAGTAATTTCAGTGCAGCCTTGTTTAACCCTTTCAGTCCCAGTTGAATTATTAAGTTCTCCCAACTTGAGCCTATACTTTTCATAGTCCAAGTTTGAGAGAATTTCACTTTTAATCTTCACTAGTTTGCTTTGTTTGATCAATTCTCATTTTCTTATTAACAAACATCTTATTTTGTATTTGTTATGTACGGAGAAGTTGAGTGTTGATAACTGATTAGGAGTGAAAGGGTTAAGATAGCCTAGAAATACGTGGTGACGTGGGAGAACGCAAGAGCTCTAAGCGTAATGAAAAAGAGGGAAAAAGAAACTTCTTATTTCATATAAGATAAATACCATAAGAATCGTAATGAAATATTGACGTTGAGGCCGAGGAAGACACTAAAGCGGTCACTGATTAAACCATTTTGTAGTAATATTTTAAAACTGGACACCCCTTTAGGATTTTATAAAAATATCAAACGAACTGAAGGTTTTAAGAGCACAGACTAGCTGAAAGATTCCTGATACGTCATACATTTTCACTTCTGTGAATGTTGCAGTAAAGCTCGCTTTGTAATTGGTTGAAAAACAATAGTCTTCAGTTTCAATTATTTTTGAACCAATTGCAAAGCGAGCTTTACTGCAACATATACGGAAGTAAAAATGTATGACGTATCGGTGTCTAAGGAATCTTTCTCCAGACTAGTTAGTTATACTGGTTCCTATTTTGTGTGTTTTTGACAGGCTATAAATAGAAAGTCATAACTGCGGATAAAATTATAGAGGCAAAAAAAAGATCAATTGTCGAAACTAATGCATTTTGAAAGTTACTGCATGCATAATAATACTTAAGCGAGATTGACAAATTCATTGACTTTGTGGTCGCTTAAATTACAAGTAATAAGTTACAGTGCTATGGATGTTGGTATTTAAATGAAATTGAGGTCATGAAATAAACAAATTTAAAGTTTAAGTAATACTCGCAATAAAAAATATTACCTCCGCAGGGAGTCTGCAGTCCTCTTAAACCTAAAATCAGGACTGACAAAAAAAACATGCGGCAAGTAATCACTCACAGAGTTGAGTTTATAAAACGTTAACACTGATAACTTTACTGAGTCCTTCATTTATTGAAGACCAAGGAAGAAATCTTCTTTTTGTTCTGAATCATTAGTATGAGACAACAGTTTGAAACAAAACTGGATAAAACTTCAATAGAGTTTGAGTTTATCTAGTTCTAAGAACAATAAACAGACAAAAACTCTCTTCGTTGAAATTGCAGTTGTACAGATGAAAACAAGAATCATAAGACAGAGGTGGTTAAAGCCCGTTTTAAAAGCTAATAAAATATCATCAGAAATATTATATTGTAGAACAGTCTATGCTAGGTTATTTTGGATTCTTTGATCTATGTTATTCTTATTAGTTATATCTTTTGAGAGTTAGGGTAAGGGTTATGGTTACAACGCGATGAAAACGGTAGCTGACGTGGCAATAGAGTGGCTAAGTGTGACGTCAAAAAACTAAATTTTGTCGACTTGTGAGATTTGTTAAAATTATCTGAGAAATCAAGACTAAAAATGTATTCTTGCAAAAACTCAGAACATTGGTGCAAATTTTTGGCGAGATATTACAACAGATATGCTCCATGACTCCAAACAAATCCTTCCAAAAATGCCTGGGCTCATAAAGTTATGAACCAAGCAATTTTCATAAGGATTTGTATGGAGCCATTGAAGCATAACTGTGGTAATATCTCATCACTGATGGGTGGCAAAATGCTAAATTTTGGGATGGAGGCATTTTTCATCTTCATCTTTCTGAATATTGCAACCAAATTAGTAATTTCACAAATAAACTTTTTGTGATGACATCACCTCGGGACTCTATTGTCATAGTAACTCAGTGATAAAAACGTTGGGCTATAAAGCGGTTGAACAAACAGCAGTGAGTGTTAGAATCCTGCCGTGGACATCTCAGGTATGATATTTGTACAAGAAAAAACAATTAGAAAATTAAGTAGATAGATAAAAAGATAGAAAGAAGTGAAGGGTTAGGGAGATGCAGAAGAAGAGTTATCAAATTATAAAACTATTTGGGTACAATCTTTTATGTCCCCAAAAAATACTTAAAATGAGTCCCCAAAATTTAAAGTTCCTTTAAATGACAGTAAAAAAATAACCTAGGTTGATAAAAAATAACCTAGGTTGATAAAAAATAACCTAGGTTGACAAGCAATAACCTAGGTTGACAAACAATAACCTAGGTTGATAAAAAATAACCTAGGTTGACAAACAATAACCTAGGTTGATAAAAAATAACCTAGGTTGAAAAAAACAACCTGAAATCAAAAATAACCAACAACATCTATTTGTTATTGCAGCCTGGACAATCATGAAGGGCCTGTTCGTTTGGGCCAACTCGAACTATTCCGGATTAAGAATAAAGTTTTGAATTTACTTCCACATTGTTAGGGTGATGAAATATTTGTTTCAAACTTAAAATTTAAAAACGTTTTCTCACTAAGACAAGTTTTATCACGGGCAACAGGAAAAGCGGGATTTGAAATAAAGTTTTCCTAACCTCATCTATTGTCTTTTGTCTTGTTTTAAATAAACCGTCTTTATCCATTTTACCCCCAAAATGCTACAAATTTCCCCTTAATTGACTAAAATCCTAAAGATCACTATCTGCTGCCATTTAGTTTGTTTTGACAGTTAGACTTAGCTCCAACTCCTTCTCAATTTCGATTTTAATCAATAACGTTTCATCAAAAAATAGTTACATATATATAATGTACATGGGTAGGAAACAAAACGAAACTGCTGTTTCAAGCGCGTGCAAAGCTACTTCCAAATATGGACATGTCCCTGGCTTCTTCTCATATTTGGTTATGACCCTTGGCTCAATTAAACCGTTGTACTGGATCGATAACGTTTTTCACTGTTATAATCCTGCACGCGGTCGTTTCATTTAAAAATGTCACGTGATGCAGGTTTTGTGAAAGCGATTGGCTGAGACTGAGTCCAACTTAGTTTGTTTCCTAACCATGTACTTCTTATATATGTAACTTGAAACATGTAATCATAACAGACCTTCCGTATGAGGCGAACGATCGCTTTCAATTTTGATTTTAATCAATGACGTTTCATCAAAAAATAGTTACATATATATAATGTACATGGGATTTAATGGAGCCGAAACCAATTGTAGAATTGCACACAATTTGGGCATCCTGCTGATGAACAGTAACTGTTTTGCTATTTTTTTAAGCAGCATTATAGTTATGTCTGTTCAGATATCTATTCACTCGTCATCGCTCGCTCAAAATTGATCTGAGGAGATTAATGTACTCGGTTCGATTCCCGCCGAGGGCTATATATGTTATTTTTCTCTTATTTCTTTCTATGACCTGAGGAGAGCAATAACTCACCTACCTGCCAAAATGGCTCGCCTTCTTGGAGAATACAGACGAAGTTAATTTTTTAGCTTTGATTTTATAAATTTAAAGAATTTAGAATCAAAACAACTTCTCTTTAGCACTTTTTAAACAAAGTAAGGCGGAGAATGTAAAATATTACAGCCTTTGTCATTGGCTACTTATCTTTATCCAATAACCGTAACGCTTTAATTTAGCATGCTCATGCTGTTTAGGATGTGCAGTAGCATCATTTCAGGTGTTTTTGACCGCTTATTACTCAATGAGGAAAACCGCTCACCTAAAATAATTTAGGCAAGCGTTTTTTCACTTGCCAAGGATTTTCAAATTGCAAGCCCTGCACTATACAACCTAAGTAACTGGTTTGGCTTTTCGATTCTACATAATAATTTAATGTCAGTTTCAATAGAATAAACCTTTAACATTTTTTAGCCCAAACACCAGATCAGTACGTGTTTATATGATTCACGAGTTTGCTTTGATTTCCAAAATAAAATAAATTGCCTGATTGGTTAAATTGTATAAATGAATAAAAATAAGTTAAACGTTGCATTAATATTGACTAAAAAACCATCACCAAATCTCTGCTTACAACGATAAAACTGGTTCTGGTATCAAGAAAAAAAGCAAAATGCACGAAAAATAGTTACCTGAATGATTTGGGCTTTTCCTCGGAGGACATGTTCCTCTCATTTGATAAAACTGTAATGAAAAATTTTCCCAAGTTGCATTGCATTATCAAAATAACAGTTCGTCAAAATAAACTCAACAATTGAAGGAGAAATCCATTGTAAAAACAAACTGGTTTTTGCTGTCTGGTATAAGTTCCAAGAACTATTTTTTTGTCACTACTTTTGTCGAAATGGATTCAGAAATAGAGAAATTTTTCTTTATATAATATATATAAATATATATACATATATAGTGAAACGTTTAAATCAATACATGACACATTTCTCGCTACAGCGCTGTTTCGTGTAGCGTTGCTACACTCATCAGGCGAATGATTTAATATTCTAGAACGCGCAAATATACAACAAGAATAAACAATAATAATTAATGCAAGGTGCGGGGCTGGATAACAATTGACATGCGGTAATGTATGCAGAGCGCGAAAAACAAAAAAACAAAAGGGGTTAAAATACAATGACGGTGATTGTACTTTAAGAGTAAAGTGCTATCTTTTACACAATAAGTGTTTTTTTTTCTGTGGCGGCACTTGACGGCATTTGACGAGTCGATCCCACCTTACCAAGAGGCACTAAAAAATAAAGCGTCTATGGCACCAGCTAAAGTTTAACCCGGCAACTCCTAGGACTAGGCGGAAGAGAAGCAGAAATATCATATGGTACAACCCGCCTTTCAGCGCAAACGTAGCCACCAACATTGGGCGCAAATTCCTCAACATAGCCCCCACATGCTTCCCCGAGGGTAATCCTTTACATAAAATATTCAACAGAAACACCGTAAAGCTGAGCTATAGCTGCATGCCAATCACTATGGCTATTATAAGAGTACACACCAACGCTGTACTCAGCAAAGCAGCCGGAAATAAATCTACAAAGACCAAAGAATGCAATTGTCGGAAAAAGGAGAACTGCCCACTATCCAGGATGTGCCAAAGTGAATGCGTTATATACCATGCTACTGTTACAACTGAGGATGACAGGCCTAACGAATCATACGTGGGACTAACAGAAGGCACGTTCAAATCGCGTTACCTTAACCACACAAGCTCATTTCGCAATAAGAACAAAAAAAAGCGACTGAATTAAGTAAATATATCTACACTCTGAAAATTCTCAATATAAACTACTCAATCAGCTGGAAAATACTTCAAAAATGTAAACCGTATTCTACCAAATCTAAAAAATGCAACCTGTGCCTTCATGAAAAATACTTCATTATCTGTCACCCGAAACTTAGCTCACTAAACAGTAGAAATGAACTTGTCTCAACCTGCCGCCACAGAAAAAAAAACGCTTATTGTGTAAAAAAATAGCACTTTACTTTTAAAGTACAATCACCCGTCATTGTATTTTAACCCTTTTGTTGTTTGTTTTTTGTTTTATGTTTTTCGTGCGCTAAATCATGGAATTATCTTTAACGTTTTTATGTACATAAATAAACAAAATAAGAAAGAAAAAAAACGTTCTGTACAATATGCAATTTAATAAAGAGAAATGAATGGGCATTTTGTCTTCTATACATACTTTCGTGCTCTGTATTCAACTCTGCTTGTATCTCCGGGGCAACATAACTCTGAAAAGAACTGGAAAATACTTCAATACGTGAGACATATTCGCATGTCAGCATGGAGACAGCGTGGCGCAATGGTCGGAGTTGGGGATTTGAATGCGGAAGAACCGGGTTCGATTCCCGAGCTTTGACCACTGAATGAATTTGTCCTCGGTGATCCCAGGGACAAATTTACCACGCTTTGTAAATAGCCAACTGGTTTGTCTCCTACCAGCTGGGATTCTTAATTGGGGAAGAGGGAGGTTTATTACTTGCAAACAGTTCTGAAAAGCCCTGAGGGGAGAACTTGTATATGTATTTATTTATTTGTTTGTTTGTTTATTTATTTATTTACTGTATTAGTTAAAGCTCAATTATCTTCTACTCATGATGATACTGAGTGGCGGCGGAGCGTCTTGAAACGTGGGGGGTCTCGCAAACCTAGTTAAATTTCCCAAAGAGCCCTTTGCGTAGGTCATTTGCAGAAGAAAATCTATTTGAAATTTCAGTAAGGTTCTGTGCGTCCGTAAATGATTTATGACAGTGCATAGGCGTGTCTATTTCCAAGGTAGCTCAATTTTCACGGTTCGCGAAGCCAATTTATCGACCTAATCTACCTAGAGATACTCGTATTTCATTGTTATATACTACTTTAGCGAAATATTTTGGCATCGAAATGTTGTTGGGGGAAAGGGGACTGATCCTCCACATTTTAGCTCGGTGGGCTCCACCTCACCCCCCCCCTTTCTGTTTCCCACTGCTCCGCCGCCTATGATATTCTAAGACCACCTGGTTTTATTGCTGTGGGCTTAACTGCCTTAATTGTAAGTACATTGCTGACGGACCAACCTCTTACACGTTTTCTAAGGGAGTCAGGTTGGCATAGTGGTCATCAGTCGTGTACCTCTACGACCCGGGCTCGATTCCTGGGCTCGGCATGTGGGCTGAGATTTGTCGATCTCAATGTGACTTCGAGGGGTTTTCTCCCGGTATTCCAGTTTTTCTCCCTCAGCAAATTCGACTTTCACGCCAAAATCTGAGCCGTCGAGTGATTAAATATTAGCCTCTGGCTAGGAAAATGATCAACCACTTCCTTCACAATTGGCGTTCAATACAGTATGAGTATTTTATTTATTTTTTACTGCTAAGGGTGCAACTAGAAACATTAACAGCCACATGACATGTAACACGAGTAATATCATTTACATTGTCCAAAGTACTACATGCAATCTCCAGTACATCAGGGAAACTAAACGTATATATAGACTAAAGACCGTTTGAATAAACACAGACGAGCAGTTGACAAACCCAATATAATTTCTAAAGCCACAGCTGTTTCTGAGCTCTGATACGGCTTTTAATCTCCATTCAGAAATTCTTATCTGCTCGACACTAGAGAAGCTTTCCTTATAACCAAAGCTGATACCCTTGAACCTAACGGCCTTAAAAAGCGCGAAGAAACTTACTCATTTTTATATTCCTTTTTACGAGATCTTTTCATTACTATTATTATTATTATTATTTTTCTTTTTTTAAGTCTACTTAGTACTTTCATTATCTGATTATTATATTGGAATTTCTGTTGATTTGTACTTTCTGCGGCTATCTGTTTTCTATTTTCTGTTCAACATCTTATTTAAATGAAACCGATTGTAATTCAGTATCATAGCTGGTAGTACGGCTAGCCAAAGTATTGTGGTATAAAAGTTCATATTTTTGAAGCTAGACAAACTAGAGTGGGCGCCGAAGCAGGAGATTTATTAATTAACAGTTTTAGTATAACAATCTTATTTCTTAGTTCAAAATATTACAAAAAAAAAAATAGTTTTGAACATTCAAAACCGTTATATTTAATGTATTATAAATTTGTAGCAATTAAGTAGATATTAATCTCATCATTTAAGTAATCTAAAATGGTATTTTTATTGCATGTTTATTACTCTATAGTTACTTTGAATTTTAAAAATTATTAATCTTAAAAATATAAAAATTATCTAAATATCAGGATTATTACAGGAAAAGAGCCTCTAGTTGTGGTGTGTATTGTAATAAACCTTAATAACAATAACAACAACAACAACAACAACAACAACAATAACAATAACGATAACGATAACGATAACGATAACGTTAACGATAACGATAGCGATAGCGATAACGATAACGATAACGATAACGATAACGATAACGATAACGATAACGATAGCGATAGCGAGAACGAGAACGAGAACGAGAACAATAATAATGATGATGATGATAATGATAATAATGATAATGATATTGATAATAATAGCGGCAAACAGTACGGACGTGCTTTGAGGTTATCCGTTTAAGTCCGCTCCGATCGAAAGCAAGCTTAGTTTAGAGCACCAAAGCATAATCTGAGAAGTGACTAGGATACTTTGCTGTTTGTTGCCCTGTTTTTCGAGACTGTTTGGTGTCTCTGAACGGGAATTTTTAACTATATTTTATTTTGTTGATTTGTGAGTTGTTTCATTATGGCGGAAGGACGACAACAACACTTGGCAAATGGAAGGTTGCGGTGGAGTGAACAGATGAACAACGATCTATTGGAGTGTAAAAAGATGGCACTGGAACTGGTGAAGTTGGACTACCCACCACTGTTGGAAAATGGGAGAAAGATGGATAACATTTAAGTGATGCAAGCCCGGTGGATAGAGAAGGGATATGGTAGTTTGGCTTTGACTAAAGAGAATCTACGGGATCAGGCCTCTAGACTCGAAAAATCTCTTGGTAGTGTTTTGGATACGGTGCGTGCAGGAATTGGAAGAAGCGAGTCAGTGCAAAGTGGTCTTAGTTTATTAGAAGGTTTGAATTATGATGTTATCACTGCTGAGATTCAAAATATAAACGGAATTGAAGTTAGTGAACCGCGAAAAGAAGAGCTTGCAAATCTGCATATACAAGATCAGTCTGACAAACCCAACCCAACACCTCAAATGATTCCCAACGGGAGCTGTTGGAACAATCGTCATTGTTACTTCCGTTAGTAAACACGCGTGAGCGTGAATATTCCAAACGGAAAATAGATACGCGCATAAAACAAAACCCATTTAAAAGCGACGTAAAGTCCATCAATAATGTGATCACTGCGTTAATGGAACGAAAAAAAGCGACACCTACGGACAATCAATTCAAGTATATGTGGTTAGCTAACTGTATTCTATACTCTGTCGTAACGGCATTTCTCGTGTTGAAAGGATGGAAAAAGGAGTCAAAATACAAAGCGAAGCTTGACACATTAATAAAGTTTATGTATGTATGTATGTATGTATGTATGTATGTATGTATGTATGTAGTGACAAAGAAAACTAAGGATAGTGAGAATTGGAAAAGAGCTTATTTGGAGAGTGTTAGAGGTTTGAGAAAAAGGAATTCTAAAGCAACATCCGAGCTAGAGAGAATAAAATAAAACTGCAAGTTGACCAAAAAGGGGAAAAAAACCGCACTTTTTGCATTGTCAACATTATCCCTAATGAGCTATATCGAGAGGCAGAAGTTGGTGCTTCAAAAATTAAAGACAAGTTTTGGTAGAAGAAAATGGCAAGAGGAGGTCAAAGAACTGCGACCGTTACAAAGATTGTCGAGGAAGACCCAGGTAATACAAAAAATGCAAGAGGGAGAGTGAAGACTAGGATAGAGTAAATAAGGGTGTATTCAGTGATATTACTGAGACTGAGAAGTTCTGGAGAGCATTATGAGAAGAGAGTAGGTCTGAACACGTGAACGTGTTTCCTGTCCATCGAAGGAAGCCTGGGACCAAACGAATGCGAAAGCTATTAAAGTAATTTTGAAAAAGAAGAATTGGAGCGCGCCAGGTCCGGATACGGTTGTAAACTATTAGTGGAAACGCGCATGGTCCCTACATTAAGGCATGGTATTTGCGTTTAAAGCGGTTGAAGATACCTCAATGATGTACCCTGAATGTTTACAGAGGGTAGGACCAGTTTGTCAGCAAACCAGGCAATTTTACTAGTGAAAATCAGCGTCCTATCGCGTGCCTCAACACATTGTACAAGTGGTTTACTTCATGCGTCTTGGGTCCTATGAATGAACACGTGAGCAACTATGAGCTAATGGAAAAATGCCAGTGAGGGGCAAAAGCGAAATGTAGTGGCACGACTGATAATCTCATGATAGATCGTTCGGTCACTTTGGACTGTCATCGAAACAAGCGCAACCTCAGTGTCGCATGGAAGGATGTGCGCAAAGCATATGACTGTGTTGATCACGATTGGTTGAAGATCATGTGGCTCAACAAGTTTCCGAAATGGATCTGTGAAGTTGTCGGCAAGCTGTGCGATAGCTGGAACACAAAAATTGCGGCACACACCGTGAAGGGAAACAAAATGTCATCATCCAAACGGTTCAATAGAGGCCTCCCACAGGGGGCTTCGCTGTGTCCTTGCTTGTTTACTCTATGTATTAACCCTGTTACATGGAAGATAAGCTTCGCCGAAGGGTATAATCTTTCAAACCCTATTGCGTCCAAAGTCAACAATCTCCTCTACGTTGATAATCTTTAGGCGTTCGCGGAGTCTGAAGGAAAGTTGAACAGGGTGTTGAAGAAGGTGAAAACAACGATGGAAAACGTGGGACTTCGGTGGAACCTAAAAATGTGCAATGTTTTGCATGCACGGCGCGGGGTAGTGTCTGATACCTCTAATGGCTTGACTGATGGTCAGGCCACCATCAACTGTTTGAAAGAAGATGCGCAGTATCGCTTTCTTGGCACACCATAGCACCTACTACAGGAGGAGAAACTAGCTCTAGACATTGCAGCTTGTGTTTACCTACAGAAGTTATCAGTCATATGGTCTAGCCCCCTCTCGGATAAGAACGAAGTCATGGCTACCAACCAGTATGCATTGCCAGTGTTGTCATATCTTAATTGGTCGCAGCAATGGTGTGTAACGGATCTTCGTAACATCGACAGGGAATCTCGTAAAATCATCTGCGAAAAAGGTGGGGAGCACCCATTTGGGTCAACTGCACTTCTGTATTTTCCTAGAAAAGTGTGGGAAGGGGAGGGGGCGTGGTGTTAAGTCAGTGGAGGCTGGATATAAGCAGATTAACATCAAGTCAGCTGTTAAGTCATACGGAAATGAAGATCCTACCATAAGCCTAGTGCGCGCTTTTGAACAACAAGCTGCTGTTAAAAGACACAAATCACTCGTGAAAGAGGCTGGGAAATTTGCTGAAAATTTGGGTGTCTCTCTGAATCTCTCGTTGACCGAATCTCTCGTTGACCGAAGTTCTATGATGACGAAGGCAAGGAAGTACCGAAGGAGAAGATCAAGGATAAGCTAAAGCAGAGAATTAGAGGTCAGTACACCGAAACGTAAATACCTTGAGAAGCATAATGCGGCTTTAAAGGTGTTGTACTTTGAACATTTACAAGATCCGTGGTACTTCAAGATACAACCCAATTAAAGCATTGCATGAATCTCAAGATGTACAAGCGTTTTGGGATATTCCCGTCTATGCAGAGCATAACGAGGTGACGGCAAACCGGATAGATGCGAGGATAGTTAACCATTAGGAGAAGACAATGAGTACCATCGAGATGAGCTGCCCGTGGGTTGAGAATCGTGGCAAGAAAGATGAAGAAAAAACACTCAAGTATGGACCGCATCAATGGGAGTTGAAAGCACAGTACAAGGGTTATAACCAATACAATGTGATCATAGATGTGTTGGGAGGCTGTAGTGTGAAAATGGAAAGATCCCTCAGAATGCTCACTAGGTCTAGGTGTAGAGAAATCTTAAGGCTAATGCAGAGATCGGTTGTTTCAAGTACGCTCCATATCGCTCGGATATTCAAGGTTGCTGCCTAATTGACTTTAAAATGAACTGTAAATAGTTAGCGAAATTGATAGTAAAAAGTTGCCAGTCTTTCTAGCAAATGCTAGCACGTCGTTTCCAAATTAGTTTTTTTTAAGCATACGAGCCGGTTTTAATTAAAGCTATTAGGTTTTCATTATTTTGTACCTAGTATAATATTTAACAATTTTTTCTTGAGCCCGAATGGGCTCTGAGTCAATAGCCGATGAGGCCAAAGGCCAGATGGGTTATTCGGACTCAGAGGTCACGAGGGCGAGAGGAATAATTGTTTTAGTAAAATCCAACTAGTTGGTCCAAAAAACTATCGAGGACAAAACATCTTTCGCTAGTTAAAGCAAGATTTTAATTTTACTTTTGCGTCAAAACATTACAAACACGGCCAGGCGTATTCTCTAGTGGAAACTTTGACATCGTTATCGTCTTTCTGCTTCACTGCGGCAAAAAAAAAACCCTTTCAGGCAGTCATTTAGCTCTTGTTTCTTCATCTCTTCTATCAGAGTTTCAAACCTTGTTTGGCTTGAAAACTATTCTGTAAAAAATAGTTTTTTTAGTTTGTCAAAAAGACGATTAAAATAGTTGTTGCAAAAGGATTCAAATCTACGGTAACATTTGTCAAACAGTTCACATTTATTTTGTGTATTCCTACCGTTAAATTCCTCCATTTCATATGTAGTTGACTTCTTTGTAGATTTCGGTATAGATTTATGTAATAATGAGCACAAATACTTATCCGAAGCTTCAGCAAAACGTGATTCAGCCACCATTGTTTTGGTTTACTAGGCCGGCACTTTTCGCTACTAGTAGGCTATAACAAATAGCCTACTAGTAGCTCAACCAATCAGAACGCAGCATTACTAATAATAGCCTACTAGTTGGATTTTACTAAATTTTTTTATTTACTGATATATTTTCATTTTCCCCTTTGTTTGTTCTTTTAATTTTATTGA
This sequence comes from Zoanthus sanctaehelenae, assembly GCA_028564885.2. Taxonomy (NCBI): domain Eukaryota; kingdom Metazoa; phylum Cnidaria; class Anthozoa; order Zoantharia; family Zoanthidae; genus Zoanthus; species Zoanthus sanctaehelenae. The sequence goes on along the minus strand of JAOTRI020106590.1, from coordinate 791 downwards.
CTGGCCTTACTCGAACTTAAATACCAATCTATCTCCCATGTAATATGACATTACTTACAGTGTCAATTTACTCAGCTCGATAAGCTATTTAGTTTTTCTGTTACAAAGTCAGAACAATCTGAACCCGCCAGGCATCTTAATTCTTAAAACAAATTTACCAGGCATTTTTTCGCTTCCTTTGAAAACTGTCCATTCTTACATCAAAAGACTCACTCACTAATCCAGAACTGAATACATTAAACAGGTCCAATCCAGACCTATGAACTTATCCTTTTCCCAAAGGGGGTTGTTGTAACTTTGTTCATGCTAAGACTTTGTTTAAAATTAAGAATACGAACTGATCTGGAAATATGATTATAATAGTAAAAAACAGGAGTTTGACATTTCTGTTATAACTATCATGAATCTTGAAACGAAAAACTTGATACCTTGAATGCTTAATGAGCTTGCCAATCGTCAGCTCAAACCCTGCAAATTTAGGTTGCTATATCTAGCGGCATTTTTTCCAAACTCCCTGAAATTTTCTGTATTTAATATTTTTTAATTTTCCTCTTTAGAAATTTAAAAACATTTTTTACTTTATAGGCACTTTAAGATAAAGAATCAGGGCTAATACGGTTGCATTTGCGACTAGATATTTCCTTTTGCGACAAAAACCTCAACAGAGGTCGCAATTTTGCAATTAAATGTATTTTATCATTCGATGGATTTTTTCCCCATTTTCATTGGCTGGGAACCCACCACGTGACCTGCAAATAACTGCCTGCAAATAATGGTCTGCTCATGCGTAA
>JAOTRI020106579.1:0-13487 GCA_028564885.2 Zoanthus sanctaehelenae | reverse complement strand
TCTTTTGGTTTGACCGTGGTATACGAATTCGCAATCTTTACATGGGATCTTGTATACGACATTTCGTTTCAGCTGGGTGTCCGCTGGTCTGTCTTTTGGGCGAGGGAAGACTCGGCTTATAGTTCGGATGGGTTTGTAGGCCACTTTGACGCCCTCCCAACTTAGTGCTTTACCGATCTTTTCTGAAATGCCTTGAACATAGGGTATAGTAACAAACCTGCTGGATTGACTTTGGTTTGTCTGTTCACTTGCTTTGTTTCGCTCCTTCTTCTGGTTTGATCTCGTCTTAGCTTTCTTGCACTGTTTTATAAACGTTAGCGGATAGCTGTTTTCTAACAATGTGTCGTTGATGCGGTTCCGTTCTCTTTGTTTCCCCTTGAGTGTTGACGGGATCTTATTTGCGTGGTCCATCAGTATGTTAACCACCGATTTCTTATGTTGGATAGGATGGTGAGAATGGAAATCGAGGTATCAATCAGTGTGTGTGGGCTTACGGTATACGCCCACTTTGATGTGATCGTTCACTCTCGTGGTCTGGGTGTCTAAGAATGGGAGAGAATTATTTTCCTCAATTTCCAAGGTGAACTGAATATGTGGGTCGATGGAATTCAGATGTATGTGAAACTCTTGTACTTTGTCCCGTTTGAGGCATGTATAGCTATCATCGACATACCAATACCACCATTTGGGTTTGGTGGGGGCCGTTGCGATGGTTTTTTCTTCCACTTCCTCCATAACCAAGTTGGCCAATACAGCACTTACTGGTGATCCCATAGCACATCTAAAGCATTGTCGGTAGTGTTCCCCATTTGCTGTGAAGTAGCTGTTGTTCAGTGTGAACTCTAGTAATCTCATGATGTTATTGGGTGAGAGTCTAGTGCGGTCATCTAAAGTTGTGTCTTCTTGTATTCTTTGGTTGGTTACCCTCAATGCTTCGATCACAGGGATAGATGTGAACAGAGACACCACATCAAATGATAGCATAATCTTGTCTGGACTGATTCTTTGGTTGTTGATTTTCATCGCAAAATCCGCGCTGTTGATTACCGAATATTTGTTGTGTGAGAGTGGGGACAGAATGGACACTAAATATTTAGACAGGTTATATGTGGGGGCACCGATGCTGCTGGTGATTGGTTGTAAAGGCATACCCGTTTTGTGGACTTTTGGGACACCATAAAGCGCTGCTGGAGTTGCATCTGTACTGTGTAAAATAATAATGGTATAATCTTGGCGGTAATTGTGGGCTGTCCCCTGTCTCATCTGATGTTGTGTTTGCTTTCTTGATGGTGAATAATAATTTGTTGAGATCTTTCTCCATGTGCGTCGTCGGATTTCTACGCTTGTCTGTAATTTTTTCATAGGTCTTTGTGTCTGAATAAGCTGTTTAGTTTTTGCTCATAGTCTTTTTAATTCATGACCTCCACTGCTTTTCCTTTATCAGCCAATAAAATGGTAATTTCTTTGTCTTTTTTCAGGTTTAACAGGGCTTTGTGCTTTTGGTATGTTAGTTGTTTTACTGGGCTTAGCGTGTTTTAGGATGTTTGTTACCGTTACTCTAATGGTAAAGATTGCAAATTCGTATACCATGGTCAAACCAAAAGATCTTTCAAAAAAGAAAGGGAGAACACAGAGACGCGGCAAAGAACCAAGACCCAAATTCAAAACTCGCACGACACGTAAATAACACAGGGCATAATATGGATTTTGAAAATGCAACCATTGTTACACAAGAACCAAATTTTAACAAACGATTATTTTTAGAAGCATGGTATTCCATAAAAGACAAAAACTCCGGCAACGATTACATAAAAATTTCTGACATTTATAGACCTCTTATAGAACAATAGCATTTGTTTCAGTGTCATTACTTTCAGCGAATGAGTACATATTTTTAATGTGTTAACTTTTCATAGAACAATAGACATTGTTTTTATTATCCGTACTTTTTGGCAAGCTTTATGCATATTTTATTACAACTGAGGAAGAGCTAAGTTTTTAGGCTCGAAACGTCTTATTTTTCATATTTTAAATCAGAGTCAAAAGTTTTACCTATTTTTATCATTAAATGAAAAAAGTTGCCTCTATCTGGTAAATACTCATCATAACTTAGTTCAAAAGTTATTTTTAATACGATTATTAACACTGTAACTGAGTTTGCACAAGGCTGTAAATAATGTCATAAATAATACTTTTAAGCGGAATCTAGGCCCGCTAGAGGGCCACGCGAAATTCTGTCGAAAGAAAGAAAAAATCTTCACGACGGAGGTCAATTCTCCGGGAGTGAACTGGATCGAGAACGGTATTTTTGCGCCAATTTTTACTTTAATTTATGCAGCGCGCGCGCTACCACGTCGGACGCACACAGTGATCATATCTCAATGTAGCTGCCACGATAGAAATGTGTAATCATTATTGTTATTATTACTTGCGCAAGACTAACCAAATGTTGCATGAAAAATATTGGTTTCCATGATAGACACTGCAATCAATCAATGCAATAAGTGTCAAGTAGCAACACATAACAACAAAGAGGCACCAATCAAACCATCAAAGATACCAGACCAACTGTGGGACAAAGTATCCATTGACCATTCCAGACCTTACCCAGACGGTCACAACAACCTTTATTTTATCATAGATAAGAGAACCTGCAACCCAGTAGTAGAAATTGTCACATCCACTAACTTTAAAGTGAACAAGGAGAGATTTAAGCATGTCTCTGGTACCTATAGGTACCCCGAGAAGATTAGAGAGCAACAATGGTCTACATATGTTTCAACTCAAATGTACTTCAGGAATTTGCAGCACAAGAGGGATTTCAACACCACAGAATAACACCAAATCACCCGACAGCAAAAGGTGAGGCTGAGAGGTTCTTACAAATACTGAATAATACAGAACAGATAGCCACCCTCCAACAAAAAGACAAGTTGAAAGGCAAAATTCAATTCAGGACATGCTAGCTGCTAACTGTTCAACACCAGACCTGCAACTCGAGTAGCACCATATTTGAGGTGATAAGAGCAGCAGCTTATGATTAGAACCAAATTAGACCACTTTCAGCCAAAAACACAGGCTGATGGCAAAGCCAAAAACATCAACCAGAGAGATGTAAAGAAATTAAGTTACTGCTAGGGGATACTGGACTATATGCTAGTTAAATGGGTAAAGAAGAATAAATGGAACATAATATCTATTGTATCATAATTCCAATATCATAAAGATAGAACGTTAAGTTTGATCTTTCTTGAAGGGGGAAATGTAATGCCCATAAAGATATGTAATGGTATATTATGCAACTTGTGCTAGAGTTTTTGAACAAATATGATGGCAGAGTTTAATTTGTTTATATACAAAATTGTTGTGTGGTGATTTTGGGATATTAATATGGGATATTTAATACAGCTACTCACTTTAGTCCATGCAATAATTAAGTACTAATAATTAATCACTTTGCTAAAATAACTAAATCTGTTTCTAGTTTGGAAAATAACAGATGAACAGTTGAAAGGCTTCCACAGGTAGCAGTGGAGAGCAATAATTTTAGACTGGTAACACATACTTGCAAGCAGTTGGCTGCTGTGATTCAAATGTCACCTATACTCTGATTACTTATCATGATTTAATTGGTGATTTGATATATTTTATGTCCAAAATATATGTAACAACTTACATAAATACCCTGTTACTATCAACAGTTTCGAAAACATTTTAGGGGTATTAAAGATGGAAGATGGGGGATAGCCTCAAAAAATATAAAACAAAATTATTTTTGTGCACATGGTTCTTTCTTTATGCTTAACATGGAACTCACACAACTTACAATGTAAATGACTCACAAACTGTTAAGCTAACAAAATTTTTATCGTATAACAGTATTTGATAAAATATGCAATATAAAACTAATCCAAAGTGTTACTTTTGATTTTGACAAATTACTGGGTGCGAAAATAGAAAGAATTTTAAAAGAGTTAAATTAAAATTTACATGCATTGACGAGTAATTATGAAATGATATTTGACATTATCACTTTAAATCTTCATCATACTTAAACAAGTATATCACAGAACAAACTGTTATATTCTAGTTCTCTTAAATATGATATTAAAAACGTTTAGACTTTCGAAGTCACAAATATTAATCGAGCAGTAATAAAACACAGCGTTGTGACAATTTTAATAATATGGTATTTTATTAACTGCATAATATATGTGCCTAGCTCTCAGGTCACGATTTGGAGACCTAGATCTTATGAAGGTACCCGCAGAATGAAACAAAAGTCATCTGAATAGTGCTCAAACATACATTTAAAGAAAATCAATTTAAATAATAAATTAATATGACCTGCTAGCAAAATTATGCCAATGGCCGACGAACAGACACGTCACAGGACAGATAAAAAACTAATCAAGTGTATTTAACAAAAATCATAAAAAGTTATGAACGATGTCTAAACAGCTTAGGGATTGAAGATATTGCGCAAACTTAAGGCACAACAGAATAGATAGAATAGAACTGTGAGGATCGTACCCTGAACATGGAAATATTTCTCCGTCTCTTACTGTTGTCATAATCAGCATCCCTTGCAGAAGGCATAGACAGGGTGACAAAACTCCCGCCATAACTTGCTCTTTCGGTCTCCGATTGCATCGCTATTAACTTCCCTTTTCGTTTCTACCACTTACAAGATAATCATGGTGTAAATAGGTTCTATCATTTAAATAAAAGTTAAATTATACACTTCTAACTAAGATTATTTCTCATTGTGTTGACGGCCAGCCAATCATTATCGTTTCCAGTCCTCTTTGAGGAACAGCAAACGGACAAACAGAAGTAGCTCAGCCGGCCCAAGCTCTTTCAACCATTTGATCTTTTTCTTTTGATGCGAGAAAAACGTTTATACCTTAGAAATTATGGAAGATCTTGAACTTTCTAATATGCGAGTAGAACCTTGTGTTGATTCTCGCTTCATTAGACCTTCTAGAGTCGTGTTCAAACAGAATGGTTGTCTGAGAGTGTGGGATTATGTTCGGGAGCACGATGATGTGAGTGTCCTAATCCTTGACATATCCAAAGAGGCTTTCGTTTTCGTAAAACAATTTAGACCCGCTGTGTACATGGACGTTAATAGGAAATCTCACGAGGAAACAGGAGTTGACGGGAGTGAAGTTCGAATCTTGGAAGAAGATTCCACTTTACCGATTACTGCGTCAGCTTCTGATGGCGTTACCTATGAGCTGTGTTCTGGTATTGTTGATAAGAATGTAAGTTTGAAGTCCCTTGTAAAGCAGGAAATACTAGAAGAATGCGGCTATGACGTACCAGAAAACAAAATACGACGTATCACTAGTTTTAGAAATGGTATCGGTACTGTAGGATCATTACAAACATTGTTCTTTGTGGAGGTTGAAGACAGTATGCAAGTTAGTAATGGTGGAGGCAACGTTGAAGAGGGAGAAAGAATTGAGGTTTTTTATGTCCCAGTTGAGAAACTAAAACAGTTCCTTATGGATGAGAAAAGGCACAAACCAGCTGAACTATTATTTGCAGGGATGTGGTGGCTTGATAACAATACAAAGTCTTAGAGATAGAAGGATTATTCACCGTGACTCATGAAGATATCTCTGTTTGCTTCATCTCACCAACTTACACATGACCACGGACGGAAATAGAGAAAAATCGTGCATGAAAAAAGGCATGAACTTCATGGAAAATAAAATAAAAATAGAATGAATGCTGTAAGAACCTTTTTATAAAATATCTTATTAAAAGGAAATTATGAATGTATCATGCAATGATTTTTTTTGGAAATTTTATAATTGAAAATAGTTCCCTGGGGTAAAATAACTCCTTGAACAAAGGATAACATTGATCCTTTGATTGATGCGAAATTCCATGATACGGCTGCAACTAATTTTGTTTTGCCAACATCATCGATTTTTACTTCCGGTTGAGAGAGCATAAAAGCGAGGCTCCCCAGGAAGCTAATCAAATAAATTTTCCTTCATGGCGGCAAGGTTAGTTAGGAAGAGACGAACAATTTACTTGTTAAAAAAAGATTACGTAGTTAAAACAACGATGTTATCGATTATTCCAATTGTTAAAAAAATATGTATTACTGACTCACTCCGCTTTTCTGTCTAGCAGTTTAAAACAACTAACATGCCGGCACCATCCGGATGCTACATTGATCGAGGACTATCGAGCGGGTGACATGATCTGTTCAGAATGTGGTCTTGTTGTTGGTGATCGGTAAGAAAACCTATTTCATTCGTTAGAGTTTCGAATATCTTTAATACAAATTTACGAAGATTATCATTGGAAACTTAGAGTGTAAGAACGTTTTGTATAGTTTTAAAATCATTTCCTTATGGGATTTTTATCATGGACTTGTTAGTAGACTGCATATTCAGTTATGATTTTGGGGAAAAGAGGAACAAGTTATTATGTCTATAAAGTAATTAAGCTGCTTACTTCTGATGTTTTCTTTCATTATTGTAACGGTTAATAGACACAGTACAATCGACTAAGCGCATTTAATGTTCACGGTGAATTTGAACCACAAGTCAAAGTACATCATAACTCCTAAGTACTCAACCATAGAATTTGTCGAATATAAATCCATAACTTACGGTAATACATACTCAAGACACTAAATTGTACTTCAGTTAAAAAATCATATCCAAAGCAGTTCGGCCACCGTTGTAATTTTGAAAAGTGTGCTTCTCACAAAACTAGCTTTTACTGGTAGAAAGCGTGTTATGACGTAGCTGGTGCGCTGCATAAAATTACCATACCTAATGTCGGGTTAACCTTGATAATCAGAGGTGGTTCTGAATTTAATGAATAAAAAAGACTGAACAGAGAAAAAAGAATTTTTTAAATAAATTAGAAATTAGTAATAAAAAATACATCCTTTTTTACTGGAAAAGATTGCTTGGTGTTTAACCCCATGATAATTTAGTGGCATAGACGCTACCACCTTTCCCCCCACTTTTGGCGGGATACTGTAATCCTTTTTTTGCCTTGTCGCCAGCTCTTCCGCTTTGGTACTTAAATCTTCCACTTTTTAAGTCCACTAATATTAAATACTTAGTTGTTAAAAATAAAGTAAAACAGTTCGAAAGAATAGAAATTAATTTCTTTTTTTACTAGACATGTGGACTAGTATCACTCAGGTTTACTAGTCCACCCTATTTTTTACTAGACAGCTTTTTGTTTCATTAAATTTATAACACCATTAAAGATAACTGTATTTCAAATCGTTTTTATTCACCCAAATACAATTGTTCTATAGAAATTAATGCTGACACAACTTCAGGCAGTTCTGTTCTAAAACCAATTTAAATCTAAGTCACTCATGCCTTTGAAAAGCGGCAGGTACAAAACGCAGGTCACAGGTCACAGGGCACAGGTCACAGAAAACGCAGTAAAAACATTTAAGACACTCCATTAGGCTTTTTTGTTCTATTTCCGGTTACGCCACAATCAGACATATGCTTGCCATCGACCATGTGCAGAAAGCAACATGGCGGAAGACCAGAGTTTCGAGGTAAGAAAACAGCATTTGCTGACAAGTTATTTTGGCCTCAGTTCCACTGAAGAACTGAAAAATAACTTAGTGAATTATCAACACACTTCTACTTCGCTAACTATTGACTGTGCTGCATCGTGAATTGCCGATTTCGGTTTGTTGCTGCGTATGTTGAAGAATCATACAATGTTTCCATTGCTCAACTTAATGACAACTTAAGTCTTAAACATCAACGTACGCAGCAACAAACAGAAATCGGCAATTCACGATTGCAGCACAGTCAATAGTTAGCGAAGTAGAAGTATGTTGATAATTCACTAAGTTAATTAAAATTAATCTTATATTAGTACTATTTATAGTAGACAGTATTACTGTTAATTCTAAGTAAAAAATTTTTTATTTAGTCTTTTTTCACACCCAATTATATTTTTCGATTCGTGATTCAAATAAAAAACTAATATTTTGGGAGTAACAAATATGGGAAAAGAAAAGGCAAAATAATCAGAAGAGGATAATATACTTCTTGTTAATTAATATTGAAGATATCATTCCTAGTGAATTAGTTTAAATATTGCACTTTTGTATTAGACATTTTGTATTTTGTTTATCCATGTTTTGCAAGAAATAAGTCTCTGATTATAATTAGGAGTGCACAGCTACAGTTTTACAAGCAGGTTAGGTGTATGAATTTAAGGAAAAACTTCACATAAATCATAGCCACTTGCAACATTTCTCATCTGTGAGGCATTGTTGCATCATTTTCTAAACAAAATGTCTGTGATATATACACCCTGTTCTAGACTGGATATATACACCCTGTTCTAGACTGGATATATACACCCTGTTCTAGACTGGATAGACTGACAACTGACGTAACCTGAACAAAAGCACATGCCCGTTTAGTCAATCATGCAAGTAGGGCCCTCCTCCCAAACCCATCCTTGGTACAAATTATTGTATTGAATAAATTAACTGCTGAATTTACTTTCAGTAAACTATGTATTAAATAGAGTACATGAAGAAAGCAGAACAGCATTAAAACAAAAATCTTTGTTGCAGCTAGGTCACCTGCAAACCTAGAAATGAAAACAACTTCAAAATATCTTAACAATATTTTTAAGACTGAGTGGGGGAGAGATGAAGTAGTGGAAGAAGGAGGACAGAGGAGTTCTCTTGCTTCTAAAATAACATGGTTTAACATCTCAATCCACAAGAAAAACTAAATTACTTAAACCATCTATAACTTAAAAAACCATCTATAACTTAATAAACCATCTATAACTTAATAAACCATCTATAACTTAAAAAACCATCTATAACTTAATAAACCATCTATAACTTAATAAACCATCTATAACTTAATAGAATACATGTTTTCGAGTCTTGAAAACTTGTATATATTTACAATAGCTCGTACGAGGTTATAAAGGCTTCAGATGTGCTTAAGTGTAAAAATATTGGGCCCAGGGATCCTTGTGCAGCTAACAAAACTATCACATCAGTTTCTGCTACATTGCCAGCTTGGTTTTCCTTGTAGTGTAGTGGTTAGCACGCCCAACTGGTGATCAGGGAGACGTGGGTTTGAGTCCATCTTTCAATGAGTGCGATGGAAAGAAAAATATCTATTATTTCCGTATTTTCATTTAACTTAATAGAGAACCATAGATATATCTTATAATATTGGCTCTTTCATTTGCCGAAAACCATGAACTTGGTCCCATGGCAAAAAAACCCCTTTTAATTTATTAAATTTTCAATCTCAAATATTGCATTTCTAGCATTCTGATTGGTTCACTCAATCTTGGTTATCATCTCATATATCGTATGACCATATATGGAAACTACCTGACTGTGTGTAAAATTTTGCCAAGATAAAAAATGTCAGATTAAAATTTTATTGTGATTTTCAATTATTGAAGGGCTTGGATATTTTATAAAACAATTATTCCATTCACTCTTGTTGGATATGAGATAATTATATCTTTTGGAATATATGTATATGGTGACCAATAACTGTCATAAGGATTTTTACACTATTTTTCTTATGTTTGCCCTTTTTTTAATTCAAATATAGAAAAAAACAAATACGAATCAATTGCAAAGAAAAAAAAATTAAGAAACAATTAAATTAAAATTTTTCTACCAAATTTGAATTGAAACAGAAACAAATTCATTTAAAAAAATTGGAGTTTAAAATGAAAAGAATTGAATCAAACTGAAAACAAACTGAATCAAACTGAAAAAAAAGGCATTTTAAAGGGAAACATGAGAGAAACAGTGTAAAAAAACTTATGACAGTTCTCTGCCACCATACATGTACAAATTTGGTGCGATGCCTAACTACTGGGTAGTTAAAAACAAAAGCTCACAAATATAAATTGAATGCCGACTGAATACATCAAATCACATAAACGCATTTTCATGAAAAATGAGAAGACAACACTAGTCACCACACAATTTTGTATTCTGTTTCTAAAGAGAAGTGATTTCAAAAACTCGTATGTGGTGTTTGAACACGAATTTAAAACACTCGAAAACAATAAAAGCACTCGGCCGCTTTCATCTGTTTTCTCGTGTTTGGAAACCGTGATGAAACTCTCGCACTGGTTTTTGAAATAGTACTTAAAAATGTGTGAAACTTGCATTTCACTTTCTCTTCTGAGTTCTGGATTACAGAAGATGCACCCAGAATGTTTTTCATACTCAGAATTACTCAGTGATATTTTCCTTTTGCAACTGTTTCGGCTAATACAGGGATAATATAATTCATAAACAGATAAGTGTTAATTAAACGAACCAAGAAACTAAATTTACTTACGTTCATCGTGCAAGAAATAAAATGATAATTGGCTCACGACAACTGTACAAAAATAAACATGTCACAAATTCAATGTAGAACAATTTCTGATTGTGCTTAAAATCGTACACTTTATGTAGCTTGTGAATTCATCACTAAAAAGATTTTTTAACGCTTTTGAGTGCCGTGCATGGAGGAAACATTCCTCACTCGTTTGCACTCATATTCCGTTTTTACTTTCACTTTCCACCGGAAGTAAATAGAGTAAATAGCCTTAGACTACGCGCAAACTAAAGAACCCGAGCCAACTTGTCAAGGAAAAAAATCTGGGCCCAGTTGTTCAAAAGCCGATTAGCGCTAACCCAGGGTTAAATGGTTAACCCTCGATCTCATGTTTTCAATCTTACAAGAAAAGATTATAGCTGTAATTTTGGGATTAACAAGACTTTTCCTAGAAAAATCCAAACAGTATTCATAAATAACCGTTTACCTTTTCTTAAAGAAGGAATTCCTGTTTAAATTTTTTGCTTAAATTAGGGTTAAGCTTAACCAGCCTTTGAACAACTGGGCCATAACCAAGTTTTCAACCAACTTTTTATGTTACAAAAAATCTTGTGCGAGACTATTTAACACACCTTCAAGATCTATAAATTAGAAGAGACGTTCGTGCCAGAGAGAAAAAAATGAGACGTGATCGTGACAAAAAGGTATTCTGACTTTTTTTGGGTCAAAATCATCAATGACGGAAGGTTAAAAAAATTGAAAGTTTGGGAGCTTGAATTCTATTTGACAGAACGTGGACTAAATAGTACAGGAAGGAAACCGGACAAAATTAAAGCCGTTGACCAGCTGTCACTTCTTTCGCAAACAGTGGCTCAGAAATGAAGGAGAGACCAACAAGGACTGCGAGCAGGAGGAAATCACTTCAGACTCAAGAATAAGAAGAAAGAAGAACTATAAGAACCTGGAACAATATACCTTTATCTACAATCCCAGATTCATTAGATAAATTTGAGACTGTTTTGAAATGTAAGAGACTCAATGACTTCGGGAACTGAAATCTATATATATATATATTAATTCTATTTATTTATTCATATTTATAAGGCCGCTGTATGATCTTTGTTTTATTTTATAGATAGAATTTTAAATGTTAAATTATTGCATATATACTAGCTTATTTATTTAATATTATTAATTGATATTTATTTATTTTAAAAACTCCTAGTATAGTTTTTACAGCCTTAGGAGTATACCTAATAAAGACGATGAAGAAAGTGATGTTGATCAGTTATGAGGCCGGTGACGAAGATGAGGATGATCAGGATGTTGTTTTTGCTCAACTTGATGCCATACTGGAATGAGAACTGAAACATTTACTATCACATTTGTGCCAGAAAAAACAATCCTGTAAGTCGACAATGTCTGATAATGTTATGTAATTTAAAATTTACGTGGATGTGCGGAGGAAATGGAAACAAATTATTAATATGTCTGAGTCCCTACGGTTTATGTCCTTATTCCACAATTTCTCGTTCTATATATCCAGTACTTAATTTTACATTTAGAATGAATGCATATGTTTCTTTAAGATGTTGTAACTGGCTGCCACCAAGATCAATTGAATGTCTAGCCATTTTCAGTTACTGTGGAAAAATCTTATTTAGTTTTTGTTTTAAAGAGTATTGAGGGGAAGCTCGGCCGTACGCAAAATTACGAAATGTGCCAGGAAAACCGTCCATAAAAACATTCAAATTAACAATGTATATCACTTCTAGATTCTCAACACGATCTTCATTGGTTTTAATGCTGTTTTGGTCGGCGATTTTTTTTATTCGGAAAATTACCGTTCATTTAATTTTTTGAAGATTATATTTATTGAGTTGGATCTCACGCCGTACGAAGTGCGCCAAGAAAAATCGTCCACATACCAACAGGCTTTTTTTAAAACAATCTGTATTGGTTCTAATATTGTAAAGAAAGAATATTCTTAGTCTTGTAAAACTTAACTGTAGCGTGATTTAGGACAAAGTTGAGACCTACCGCTTATATAGCCACTTCGTTTATGTCGATATGTTAAAAAACACTGTATAATAACAGTATTGTATTAACGATCTTAAGAATTGCTTTGTGTTCAGAGGTTTTGGTCACTTACTGATCAACCTGTCACAAAGAGTAGTAATATTATGGAATTGTTATGTTGTACAAAATTATACTCTTAACAAAAACTCACCGCTTCACCGAGCATCATTCTTAAAATTTTCTAAAATATTCGCAATCTTCAGTCGCAATAATCTTACAAAGTATAAAGCTAAATCCTTTTACGAGCTTTACACTAAACTTGGAGTACCAGAAATCCTTACAGCGGGTAAACGTTACCCTTTCATCTGGAAAAACAGTCCACGCTTTTTTGTATTTGGTGACAACATTACAGGTTCACAATCCATTTGCACCCCATCTAATTTATTTGCTGTCGTTCCTTCACAGATGTATCCCTCATTACGTGTAAATTGGTTTCACACTTCATCTCTCATTGATCTTTACCTATCCATTATAACATCGATGGAAGCTTGCCAACATTCAGCATGAATTCATTCGCAACCACTTTAAAAATAACATGATTACCATTAAAAAATGGATGGTTAACAGTGTCACAGAAGCGGCAATAGGCATGAAAATCATCTTTTCCTTTCCTGCACCACACATGACAACCATGAACCATTAAACTTCGTTTGACCTGCTGGCATTTGGGTGAGTACTTCAAGTTGGTATTGCTCTGACTATTACAATAACATCCAGACTGGTAAAGGAAACACAGAGAGACTTTTAAAACATGGATAAACTGCATACCACTTTCCTTTTACCCATAAAATAAACTAAAAGCTATCTACGTGACGAGCGTGACGAGCGGTCATGCCAATGTAAGCTCTAGCAAGTATAGATATTTATAAAAGGATAGGACAACCAGAACCTATTATTTGTAAATTCATACGAAGACTACCCAAAGACGAAGTGATGGTAAATAGACATAATAGACAGGCACTAAGTTCTCAGGCTTTGGAGTCCGATTCTCATACTGATAATAATAATAATAATAATAATAATAATAATAATAATAATAATAATAATAATAATAATAATAATAATAATAAT
>JAOTRI020106568.1:0-13490 GCA_028564885.2 Zoanthus sanctaehelenae | reverse complement strand
CTGCCGTGAAGCACACTCAAGGTGTAACCATGGTAACGTGTTATTTTCACTAGTGAAAATAACAAGTTTTCGAAAGGAAGAAATATAAGTATTTTTTATGGATAATTATATGATAAAACAACCATCAAACCCCAATTTGGTCAACTTTTTTAGTCAAAATTCTTTTCCTCGAGCGGTTCAGTTAACAAAAACGAAAAATACTAAGCTTGTTGTTGTTAATGAAAGGAAATGACATCATTTAGACAACGCCTTGAGCTTAGTTAAACTGCAAATGCGCTATACATGTATAAAGTTTAGATTATCTTTAAAATTATTATTATTATTATTATTGTTATTATTATTATTATTATTTATTATTATATGTATGTAACGCTTTAGCTCTGGCTGATGTTATACCGACATAGCCATACTGAGCCAATGGCCAAAGCCGATTCTTCTGTGTCATTTCTTCTTTTGCTTTAGCTTTCCAAAAACTTCCCTAAAAACCTTGCTGTGCCTAACACGGCTGCTTTCTGCAACAGTTCCATTTTGATGGTAATCCCTAGCTTCTGAAGCCATGCATCAAACCTTTTGCTTACTACCTCAAGTGCGCCAACAATTACCGGTACCACTTCCAGATACCTGTTCCCCCATAGTTTTCCAAGCTCTCTTTTCATTTCCTGATATTTCTGAATTTTTTCATCTTCCATTTCATACACTCTGTTATCTGAGGGTGAAGCTATATCCACAATAATTGCCTTGTTCTTCTCCTTCTCAAATACTACCATATCAGGTCTTCTGGCCTCGATAACATGGTCCTACTGTATGGTCATAACCCACAAGATTTTACATCTACCGTTTTTCACAACCCGTTCTGGTTGATATTCATACTATTTCTCACTTCTGTTTACGTCATACTTAGTGACAGAGTTTCCAGTGGTCCAATCTTGCGATATTATCATGTCTTCACTTGTACTCTCTATTAGCCTACATCTTACACTCACTGAAAATGTGATTTATTGTTTCACACTTTTGGCTACGCAGCCTTCAAAGCGGGGGATTTTACTGACTTATCGACGTTGAACTTAACGTAATTCGTTCTCAGTGCCTGTTCTTGAGCTGCAAAAATGAGTGCTTCAGTTTCAATTTTCAGGTCACTTTTCCAAGTCCACTCCCACGCCTTATCTGTCACGCTTAAATTCGTTCTTTTCCTTTGCCACTTCAGTGTCTTGTTTACTCCTGTCATCAACTCTCATTCGAATTCCTAATATACCATATGCCAGATTAGTTTCTTCAGCCTTTATACACATTTAACAACTAATGAGACTTCTTCCTCCTTTCTGTCGCAATAGGTACACCATCATTTTCCTAGTCTTTATATCCAATTCGTTGCAGCCACGATCTTACTGTATTTTTCCACTTAACTTTGTCTTTAGCACCAATCAGTTCAGCCTACGTTTACATATTCCTTTGATAACAGGTCTTTCATCTCCTCCTTCAACTGATTTGTTTCCAGTATCTATATACCCTCTGCCCTCAACTTCCTACACTATTATTATTATTATTATTATTATTATTATTTTGTTGTACAACAAATAAGATAGGTATTCAATTTTTGCATCAATAAATTTTTCATGCTAGTTCTCACCAACTAAACGTGCCAGAATTTTAACTTACTTTTTCTATTAGTTCGAATAATTCTCCCTACTTTGTTAAGAGGCTGACATTTCTAGGGGCTCTAAGTTCTTAATTTTTTCTCCCAAAGTGGCCATAAAAAGTTTCTTTTGTATTACAGACTTCGCACCATGTTTCGGCTTTTACTTCGTGTAGAGGACACAGATTTTTCAACCAATAAAAAGAAAGATAAAGCTTACCCCAACCTTAATTCAGCCAATCACAAACCTTCTTTAATTCTGTGCCCTCTACACGAAGTTATACCCCATGTTTCCCGATCCACGCGGGAGAGCTTACTCGTCCGAGGGCCGTCAGGGTACGAAAAATGATGCCATACCTTGTACCTACATCATGTTTTAACCTTGTAAAAACTAAATTGCACACCTCTGGTCACACATCTTCTTGTACTCCTTTCGCATTAAATAGCCCTTGCAGAATGCTTGGAACATGGAGATAATCTTGGACAAGCGCTCATCACGAAGATCTTCGAGTTCACCTAACACGCCAGCTCTGAAGAACACCTTGTTAAAAGGATGGAAAAAATATTTGAAAACAGATTCCAGCAATGCGAATGAATCAAACCCAACCATATTAATGAACAGAAATTCATATATGTATTTACTATACCTTGCTGGATCCGACACGGTACTCATTTTCCTCCAATTGTAATGCGTCAAGGAGTTTTTCACAGGCCTTTTTGCCATCCATGAATCCGCCAGCAACTGCTGTAGGAGCAAGAATCTGATAGCGCTGTTTAAACTCATTGAAAACCATTCTGTTTGGAAAGCCTTTTCGGCAAATACGAATTCCCTCAAGTACACCATTACATCGCAGCTGGTTCAAGACAAGATGTGCATCAATTACACCCGGCTTCTTTTTCTCATTGGGGATGATACATCGCACAAAGTGAGGGCAGGTACTGTAAAGCGTTGACATGAGGCTACCTAACTGCTCCTGTTGAGAAAATAGATTGCAGGAAACTGATTTAATAACTTTTATTGGATGTAAAAAGGAGTGAGTGCGTGCAATAAACAGCATGAATGTTATTAAACATCAGGTGAAACTGGTAAAAGTAGTTTTGTTTAAAAACAACCGGTAAAATTTTTTTTATCTTCCCCAGTAGAGATTACTTTTAAAATCGAGCAAGAATGCATTACTTAGCTGATTCTAAACTTATAAATAGTTCAAAAATGTTCACTTGTTTTTAAACGGACAATGAATAGGGGTCATTTTACGGGTAAAACTATGTCTACGACCAAACGGTGCATGTTAATTGCTGTTAGTCGATAACAGCAGGCATGTTGGTGGTCCTAAAATTCCTATTAATTCCTAAATGTTTTCACTTGCCCTAAAAACTCCTACTTTTCCAGCTTTTTTTTCAATTTTCCCCTAAAGATCCCTACTTTTTTTCCTTTCTATGATCGTTGAGCACCACTGATGTCATTGAAAGTGCTTGGGGTTGGATCTACATTTGCCCTACCTGGTCATACTGCAAGTTTCTTTGTGGTGTGGTTGTCCGGTATAGACTGTGGTGTCAGTGGCGTCAAATTTCAGTGGTGTTGGATCCATGCTACAAGGTTGTCATCAATGCAAAATATTGCATAGTTTACACAAAAAATAATTTGGGATGCAAAAAATGAAATGTAATGCATACCTGGGACGCAGAAGACTGACAGGACATTATAGTGTAATGTTAGACTGTAAAGATTTGCAGTTACCGAGTTACTGCAGGCTTATTTAGCACCAGGATAAATATTTCCTGTGATTTGGTGGGACCCCTTATATTTTGTTTGGAACCCCTTATTCAAAAAAAGGGGTCGCTGGGACTCCTGTTGAAAATTTCTAATGAAAACCCTGTGCTAAGCATTTTCAAGATGCGATGTGCATTCAGGATCCCTTTACTAAGTCATTAATGCTATTAAATTAACCAGTATTTCATTTGACTAAGTATCTTCTTTCTGTTTGAATAACAGTGATAGAAAGGTATGTTGATTCTTCATTGTTTACTAAATAAAACCCTTAAAATAGCCCTACTTTTTAACTATATATCCCTAAAAATCCCTGCTTTTTAGGGAAAAAATTCCTAATTTCCCCCCTAAATATTGTTACAAGGTGGCCCACATGCCTGTAACAGTTCAAAATTTTTTTTTTCCAATTTGCCAAGAACTTGAACTTAATTTTGAACATGGGATTTTACACTTGTTTGGGAAAATAGATTTTCGATTTCTCATTAATGACGAACCTTGTGCTTGTAGCTGACAGTCATAAAGCTTCCTCCTTTACCCTTTGTATGTGCTGTAGGATTAGAATTTGAAATCTTTTGTTCAGCCATAACTTACATTTGTACAGCGTTTAACATGGATAGAAAGCATTTGGTAATAGAATTAATATCTGGTGAAAAATGACGTAAAAGAATTTCTCTTTCCAATTTGCTTGAATGAGTTAAAAATTAAAAAAATTAAAAATAAAATTTTGTTTGTCCACATATTATCCCTATTATATCCTTAAAACCCTTGGGAGAATTTAGCTTTTCATACAAAGTCACTTTACTGTACATGTATGTCGTTTTTGCACTGGATCTTTCAATGATATTATTTTAGGATAACTTTACGACTCAGTCAAAGACTGCAAAGACATCTGTACACTGGTACATACCATTCTACAGGGTATGGTAGCATTTGGGATAGGGTATTTTTTACTTGCCTGTGGTCTGGAATAGGGTATCTGATTTGGCATGGGTTAAGCAATTATCTGGGATAGGGTACAGTTTCTGGTATTAAAGAGATATACGATAACATCTTTGGGATTTACAAGAAGACCAGCACAGATTTATGTAACAACAGTTCTATGTGTACGCTAATGGAAAAGGTACAGTTAGGTAGCTTTTGATAAATATTTACTTTGAGGTAGGGTATAATTTTTCTGGGGTTTGAGCTTAGGCAACACACCTCTACCCAAAAACAAATTTTGGTACCCCAAAGTCCCTTAAAATGATAATTTATTATATTCATATTAAAATCTGAAAACCATAAATTAAGGATAAAACTTCATACACAATTTCAACTCACTTTCAGTAGCATATTCCTTCCATAGATGTGCCACAAAGGGATCATTGGACTTGGCAAAAAGTGTAGCAACAGCTTCATTGATTGGGTCCTTGTTCTTGTTGAGCCAACCATCAACATTGTAGCCCACAGAACCAGCATAGTGAATAACTTCAAAGTGATAGTTGGCAGCTGATTTGCCAGTGGTCTTGGCTTTTCGATACTTTGGATTCTTGCCATCACCATGGGCATTGTGGAGTTTCTGTAGAAAGGTTTCATCTGTTGCTTTTGGCACAATGCATTCTTCTTCAAGAATGGCAAACACCCCCATCGGCTACAAAGAGCAGCAAAGAAGAAAAAGAATAGCTGATTGCATATTCAAGGTACTAAGTTTGTATAAGTTCAACGATTAAGTTTTAAAATCTAATAAGCAGTATTGGTACTGTACAGTATAATAATCAAACTGGATAGATATCCAGTATTACGGAGTACACATAGGTTTTACAGTCAGTTAGGGGTTTCATTAAAATTTGGAGCAGGAGGACATCTTGAATTGACAGGAGGGCATTCGTCTGCAAGGCCCTTTGGAAGGAGACACATTTAGAAAACATAGGAAAGTAACTTTTGTTTTTGTTCTTTTGTTTGAGACGTTAAAAGCATCCAGGCAAAGTTGTCTTCACAGCTTTATTCCGATGAAGGACTAATGTCCAAAACGTCAGTATTTCTTTTTAAGGTGTAGAATTTACATTTTTATTACTAAATTGTTTTCACAGCTGGTCACTTTGCCTGGTACCCAGCCCTTAGTAAAACCCCTGGTCAGTACCTTTTCAATAAGGTCAATAGTTGGTTCCAGGTCAAGACCAAAGTTGATAAATGTCCATTCAATTCCCTCTCTTTTGTATTCTTCTTGTTCAAGGACAAACATGTGGTGGTTGAAGAACTGCTGTAGTTTCTCATTAGTCAAGTTGATGCAAATTTGCTCAAAGGAGTTAAACTGAAAGTCGACAAATAATTACAAGTCAAACTCATAAGTAACATCTGACAGTAGCAATTTGTCTTACTGTATTACCTTAACCATTTAAGTCCCAATCGGTTATCAGCACCCAACTTCTCCTTACATGACATATTCTAAATGATACATTTATTTTAATATTATAATGAGAAAATGAGAATTGATCAAACAAAGCAAACTAATGAAGATTAAGAGCAAAATTCTCTCAAACTTGTTCAATGAAAAGTATCAGTTCAAGTTGGGAGAATTTAACAATATAACTGGGACTGAAAGGATTAAATACAAATCACAGGTCTGCAGCTACATGTACAATAATGTGCAGCTCAGCATTCAGTAGTACGTAAGAGGTACATTTTAGTACATAAGCTGAATTATTTTTTGAGTTTTAAACAAATCTGCTTTAATTTGTTATTATCTTTTTGTACTATCCACATTACTCTTGAAATAATCCTACATTTACTACTAACAGTATATTGCACTGTGCTTTAATTCAAAGCCTGTATTGTTGAACCACATTACCAATTATCTGTGTTACAGTTACTCACCTTGAAAATTTCAAACCCAGCAATATCCAGCACACCAATAAAGAAGGCTCTTTTGTCCTGGAAGAAATAAAAAGTGTACTTTTTAATTCTAGATCTATTTCAATATATGTAGACTGTTCTGTATGTAACATTCTACTGAGCAAAGAACAAGAATGTTCTCATAAACACAAATAATTGTACTGTATGTACATTTTTCATACAATACTGCGGCTGGGAGAAAAATGGCTCTTGCAGCACAAGTAATTAATTCATCAAAATTGTATAAAGGCTAAATAAAAAAAAAACACTTCCCATTACAGGGTTTGAAATTAACGGTAGTCCACTAGTCCACACACTAGTAAAAATGTTGACTACAAACTAGTCCACATGTCTAGTAAAAAATTCCCAGCAACAAAGTATATTTGACAGTATTCCAAGTAACATTTCGTTTCAAGTCGAAATTGAAAACAATATCGTGCAAATCAAAATTAAAAAATTTTAAATTGTCCCACAGTTGGTATCACTATCAATATCATTATCAGTTGTGCAGTTTACCGATTTTTCAAAGACATGAATGACTTAAGTTTTAATTTGGTTTTAGAACAGAACTGCATGAACTTGTGTTAGCATTAACTTCTATATAACAAATGTATTTGAGTGAATAAAAACGATTTGAAATAAAAATATCTTTACTGGTGTTGTAAATTTAATGTAAAAAATGGGGTGGACTAGTAAACCTACGTGATTGCTAGTCAACATGTCTAGTAAAAAAGAAATTAATTATTATCCCAGCTACCAGTAGAGCAGCGTGGTTGCGTTTTACTGACACTTATCATACCAATTATTGTTTACAACGTGGGACGAAAGGGGAATGCATACCTTTATCAACGAGTTAGCGACACTAAAATCCCAGCTAAGTTTCCTCCGTTTGGGTGAGCAATGGCAATCGCCTTCATTATCGCCTGAAGCACTAGAACACAAAATATGATGACTCGAAGTTACTGTAGAATTTCAAGTTGACAGTTACTTATTTTTTAAAGTGTAACTAAACCTTTTTCTTAGTTTTGTTTCAAACTGTTTATCCTTTAAAGCGCTTATCCTAAACCTTTTTTCCTTGGTCAAATGATACACGGTTACACGTGTCATCATTAACCTAGGGTATTCTTAAATTTGGCGCTAAAAATTGTGGGAACATTTCTGACAGGTGTCAACGCGCCAACACTTATTAACTTTTTCCTGTTACGTGATTGACTTAGTCCGCCTCCGGGTTGCTGCTAACCATACTAGTTCGGTGCGGTTACTGTCATGGGTTATTTCTTTGTTCTCTTTGACGTATCTATAGAAACTACCCGAAGGTAATTTAGCCTCGGGGAAGGCGGTTTTACACATATTTGTTTTTGTCCGTGGTTAAGGGCCGCTTACCCGTGGGAAAACGGCCCGTGTAACCACGGCTAATATTCGACGAATTCATTGAGATATTCACCGTTAATTGCGTTCACTTTATATTTTTGGACAAATTTAGAACAATAATGACGTCATTCACGGTTATTACCAGTTGCATTCAGGACACGGCCATGTACCACGATGGCGGAAACGTTTTAAATATCAAAGTATTATTTTATAAGTGTATCATTTGAGCATGAATAAAATCGTTTTCGCAAAAGCGCCTTAAATTGTATGATAAAAGTTTGAAACAAAAACAAGAAAAAAGGCTTGGTTGCATTTTAAACAGTTTATGCCTCAGAATTGTAACTAAACTTCTTACGACGATTTGTGACTAAACTAATTTCTGAAAGCTTCAAAAAGTCATGCGTGTGATTGAAAAGACAAAAAATATTCAAAAAGAATACTGATATAATGATAAAGAACTAAATATGTACATATGGAGTACTTCTGATTAAGGTAAGCAAGACGAGTGTGAGCTCTGACGACACGAGTCTTCCTTATGGCATTAATAAAAGATTTATAAGTACGCATGCGCCGTACCTCTCTAGTCGATCCAGTTGTGGTAACAACACTTGTTTTGCCCATTTCAAAATTGCTTCAGTTTCAGTTATTAGATAGCTGCTTTCTGACACCTAGGAAATGGAAAATGGAAGCTCCATCTTGAAAAGTATGCCAAGGTAATCAATCCACCTACGAATCACTCTTTGAATATTTATTCTAACTAATCAGTTAATAAATATTGTTTAAAAATATTTAACCTATAAAACCTATATAAACTATGTAATGTATAAATAGATTAAGCAGTAAAACCGTCATATTATTCTGTCACCTTTGAAGTAATTTCTTTTATTTCATCTTTTAGAACAAAAAAAATAACTACATGTTGTTAAATCCAAGGAGAACTCGGAAAATACCTGAACCCAAGATGCTGCAGGATAACTTTAAATAAACTGCACCGAACTTAATTTCGTACATTTAATTTAACATTTATAATTTCCGCTTTTATACATACATGAAAGAACGGTTTGCCGTCATTTCCTTTCTTAAGATTCACGATGGAAGGGGAATCGGTATTACGAGCAAATGACTCTTTTGCTGCAAATGGCTTACTAGTCATTTCATTGTGTAACTGTGTCCGCTTCATAAATGAAATTATAGTTCACATACTGTACATATCCGCCTCATATATCGTCTTTCTCTTTGTTAGGATGCAAAATAATTTTCAAACATGTCTTCATTGCCTAAATTGCCTGGTGAAAACCTCGGCAAGGTTTGTGATCTTATCTGCTTTCGAATTTTCCTAAACTTTAGCCTCGGTATTTACCAGAATACAACTTTAGGGTGAACACACCCTTTTTTTTAATCAATCAGTATCCAATCAATCAAATTGATATTTTACCAAGCTTTGAAGATGGATGACCAGGTGAAAGTAGGCCTCGAACGCACGAGTGTAAAAATTATCATCATTTAAAGGAACTGTTGTAGTCCTCTCTTCCATCGTCAGGGCCCTTCTCAGCTTCACCTATTTAGTGAAAAAGTGCATTGGTGGAATTATCAGAAAATTACTGAGGTAACGAAGATATATTTCTTCGATACTTGATATATGATATTCCCAATAATCACGGTTAAATTTCTTCGATATATGATATTTCCAATAATCACGGTTATATAAAAGTGCGCTAATCCCAACTACATCTTCAATAGCAATACCCAAGTCCTAACTAAGTGTTAGTGTTAGGGTATAGGGGCACTAAAACAGGGTTCACACTGAGAATGAGAAGTGAAGAAATTCCATGACTTTTTCATGTCCAAATGTCAGTTTTCCATGACTCAGAAATATCAAGAAAGGAAAAAATCCATTCCAAAAAGGGGGCTCCTCGCATTCTAATTCAGCTTCAAAGCTAATTACATCTTTTGGACAATGAAAGACAGTGCAACGTTTTTGAATGTAGAGCAAAACATTAAATTTGTTAATGTAATGCAATTTTATCATTTCATTTCGGCACAGTTGCGCTAAATTATATTGATATTTTATTCGCCAAAAACCATAGCTTAAGGAAAAAATAAAATTCCATGACTTTTCAATGACCCTTGCTATTTTCCCTAAATTCCATGACTTTTCCAGGCCTGGAAAACGTTTTTCAAGTTCCATGCGGACTTTTCATGACTGTGTGAACTCTGATTTAACTAATTAAAACCCTAACCTAAAGAACATTAGGTGTGGTATCTGTCACAAACCATGATTGATTTGAGTTTTCAATTGCTTTACCTAGTGCCAGCACATTTAGGAGGACTATGCGACAAGGCTCGACTTAAACCAGAACAAGGAGGAAATTGATTTGAAAAGCTCAAATGTAATAATAGTAATGCTCAAATCTCATCTTGGTTGGTAAATACCTACGATATATTTTGAACATATATTTGCGACGTTTGGAGAAGTGAAAATAGACACGAGCAATATTGATCGTAGTCATAGGAGATAACCGTGTTCAGGTGGGCTCTCATGGGATCAAATTGCATGCTACGTTTTGGATAAGACTCGTTCAAACAATCTCTTGCATCCAAGAAGTTAGAACATAAATGTGACTCAGTTTCACTGGGGAAAATTTGTGATAAATTGGTTAAAGATGGTAATTCGTAGAATTTTGGTCTGCCACTCGTCCCTCGCATTTGGTGAGAAGGGACACCTCGATCTTCGTTGCTCAATACAGACACGCACACTCAGAAGTGGCCACCCAGGATTTTACACTGTTAATGAAATATTGTATACGTGGTGACCCTATTGCAGTGAATCCAAAAAGAAATTCGTGGAAAATTTGGATCGGGACTTAACTATAGAGCTGGACATTGCTAATTTGAAGTTCTTTCCCTGTGCATAACATTGTAAAGCCCATGATGATCAATTTGGCTCTTGAAATGCCATGGAACCTTATGGAAATGTTTATTCCCTATGTTTTAGTCATAAATGTAACAAGCTAGCTTTTAGTTATGAAGTGATCCGGTCTGTATTTTAACCCTCACCCCACAACCCCTTGTAATTTGGGTGGTTGTCCTTGTCGGCCCAAGGGTGTTGTCAACACTTACGAAGTACTCAACTTGGATGGTATTTTGTACCCGTTTTACAAGAGAGTGTTCCGCGTTAAACATTTTTGGTTCAACGACTCGTTTTTGTCGTACACAATAGTTTTTACCAAATGGACGATTGAGTAGCAGACAAGGTAATACTTTTGATACATAAACGACAAGTTTTAGTTTCATAACAGACATGTTTCGTCTGCATCTTCTGCCTTCGTCAGTGTTTTAATAAACTAGAAAATGGATAGAGTCTCACACATTAACAAACACTTAAATAGCTCAGAAACCTGTCGCTTAGTCTGTGGCGAACACTGTTTTATAATAATTGATCAGCCGTCAAACTTACTATGACTTGAAAGTCAAAGAAGCGCGACATATCTTTTGGGAAAAGCACTCGCTGAATGATTAAGTCAAAAATATTTTAATACCAAACTCACATTGTAAAGTGCATTCTGTTATAAACAATTCTATTATCCTAGTGGTCATTAATTTTCCTATATAATATATACAATACCATTTTCTAGTTTATGAAAAGACTAACGAAGGCAGATGCTGCTGCTACATGTCTGTTAAGAAACTAAAAGTTGTCGTTTATGAGTCAAAAATACAGCAGTTTTTAATTATACGGCTAATGATGTTTGACATAGTTTAATCTTATATATTATGGTCAATGTTCATTTTCAACGATTTAGTTTTAACCACAGAGAACCAGTGATAATCTTGCTATAACAAAACCTACGACTAATTTTTTAGTGTATCTGCTAATGTCAATGACAATAAGCTTATTTAAGTCGACTCTTTAAACAAAAACGTTAAACTTGAGGGATCACAGATGATAATGTTGAGGGGTGGATTATAAGTCTTTCACTTAGAACTCAAAGGCCTGAAAATGACGAAATAAGAGGATTACTCGTTTGCTAAAGATTATACCGACGAGGTTATTAGAGAATCACTGCCTTAGATGTTGTGGGAATGTATTGAGAATGGATAGCCAGTAGGTGTTGGAAAGGGCTGGTGAGGAGGGACTGGGGGGAAGCTGTTAGAGGAAGACGATCGAGAGCCGGGAGCGGCAAAGAGTTAGTGAAAAATGTTTTAATACACATACAAACATAACACAAAATTCTCTGAGGGCCTACAGTGTAACGTCCTAATATGAGAAGATGTGCAAAGCTAACTATTTGCAGACATCAGAGCACAGGCAGCCCTATTAAGTCCCCGAGTGTTGGTCCGGCCGAGAATCGAACCCGAGCCTCCCGCACGATAGACTGGCACCTTGGCTACTAGGCTAACCAAACTACGATTGGTGGTTATGGAGAGAAGTGTTTGATAGGGAAAGATGTAGCAAGCAATCGACCCCCTAAAGATGGTAAAGCCGTGGAAAACTTTTCACTCCTCCACTAATTATTTAAAAACGTCTCATGAGATGCTGTTGGCCTATGTCAACTTCCCGTTCACATGAGGGTCAGGCTCGGAGAATAAATCGTGAACGGTTAAGAGCTAGTTCTCTCATAAACAAGTAACAACTACTGTATATTGCATTAGTTTTTCCCTTTTTGGAGATACGTGGCATAAAATTTTGCCTTGCTAAGGAATCAAATTTGTTTCAAATATAACAAGGGCCGTTT
This sequence comes from Zoanthus sanctaehelenae, assembly GCA_028564885.2. Lineage (NCBI taxonomy): Eukaryota > Metazoa > Cnidaria > Anthozoa > Zoantharia > Zoanthidae > Zoanthus > Zoanthus sanctaehelenae. The sequence goes on along the minus strand of JAOTRI020106568.1, from coordinate 1,111 downwards.
TCAGGAATCCTGTGTAACATAAAAATCTTTACCTGTTTTTTAAGGACTTAAAATGCATTATATATGTAATGGGAATGGAAGTGAGTTTTTCTTACAACCTAACTATCTGCATGTGGAAAATAATTCTATAACAGAATCTGCTGTAGTAGATCAGACCTCTTGTTGTTATTCGGTTAGAAATTTAAAAGATTTTTGTGAAGGTGTAATGTTGTTTAACACGGAAACTGCAAGCAGGGTTTCTTTTTATGATATTTTGTATTGAAAAGGTAGTCTTGCTTTCGGCATTAAAATGTCTTCTAAAGGGCTTAAATTGACTGGATACTGATATATATATACAGGAACCCTGGTTGTGTTACAGCCATATTTAAAAGTTAATTTATATGTATTTAAACTTGGTAGAATTCGGTGTATTTCCTTTAAGTTTGTTAAGTGTGATATATTTTTTGTAAATTAGTTTATAATTAAAATTATAACTGACAAAAAAAATCTTAACCAAGTTATAAACGTAGAAAATACCTAGTACGGCAAGTAAAAACCTTTTAAGTTTAGAAATGCATTTTATGGTGTTTGTGGGGTCTGTGGTCACTTTCTTTTTTCAGAATTGAAAAGAACATTCAGAGTAGCTAGAGTTGCCATGCTAGTGAATACAGTAAAACCCGCAATTAAGAACCTACATTTTCAGGAGTTAGCCCAAACATGTTCTTATATATATGGGAGTTGACAGAATTTTGGGCTATTTAGGTTCTTGAAATGGGTTCTTAATCCTGGAGAAAATACAGTTAAAACACAGCTGCAAACAAGTTGGTCATTAGCCTACACTTTTTATTTTCTTAATAATGCATTGTGCACGCTGAACTTCATATTGCTTAGTATGCTTTGTAAGTCTCCATATCTTGCACTCATTTCAGCAATGGCAATCTGCATTATTTCTTGAAATATGATTCTTGCAATGCAGCTGTAATATACTAGTATGAAATAAGAACCTAGTTTAACTTTCTTAGGCCAAATAGGTTCTTGTTTACAGGGGGTATAAATGACCAAAGTTATGTTAGCAGGTTCTTAATTTTTAGGTTCTTAGTTACGGGGTTTTACTGTTGTATGATTACTCCCC
>JAOTRI020106557.1:0-13490 GCA_028564885.2 Zoanthus sanctaehelenae | reverse complement strand
GCTTTGAAGGCGCTAGAATTTCCTTGAGGTTCTTGGGTCTTCTAAACGCAGGAATAATACTACGCGCCGGAAAAATCATCATCATAGGACTATATATTGTATTTTTAGCTTGACCTTGTATTTTTAATTTTTTAACGCTGAAGAAGGCCGAATGGTTTTTGTATGTGTTTATACCATTTACTGTATTTTACAATATTTATAGCAAAAACCTATCCCGACCTAAATTAAAATGTAAATCAATTACTTTGTAAACAAACTTCCAAGTATTTTCAGCTTTAAAGTTATTTTTGGAAGTTGGTACCCTATGTTATTTATTTAAACAAATGATGTAAATTTTAACTTTTTTTTATTTATGGGTACAAATAAAGATTCTTCTTCTATTGGTAAATTTGGTAAGGAGTTTAGGGTTTCTTGTGTGAACACTTCTTTATACTGTTTGCTAAGCATTTGAACTTTCGACAGTTTGGCCATTGAATTTTAATTGGGACACTCCTCAGGCTTTTGATGTAGGACCAGAACCTTTTAGGTTTCTCAGTTAAAGTGGAGGTGTTGAGGATTCTTTAACATAATTATCATGTGCCAAGTTGAGTTCCTTCTTGATAGATCTGTGCAGGTCTCTGAAATTTTTCTAGTCCTCAGCTTTCCCAGAAATCTTTGCCTTCTTTTATCTTCGGTTCTTCTTTCTGATTTTACGTTTAAGATCATTTGTCAAGTAAGGTAAATTCCAACGCCCATTAATTTTCTTCTGAGGAATATGATCTAGGGTGACTTGGGAGACAGGATCCTTCAAAGATTTCCAGTTTTCTTCTACAGATCTCTTCTGAGGATTTGAGTCAAGTCCAGTTGGCTTTGTTATATAAACTTACAACTCGAGGCTGTTTTTTGTTGATTTTGATCTTGATATTAATATCAGCAAGGACAATATCATGTTCGCTCATACCAGGGCCTGTACAATTATTTGTGGCTAAATCTGGAGATGTAACAAATAATAAATCTAATATATTTTTCTCTCTAGTGGGTTGAAGATTTACTTGGGAGATATAATTATCTCCAGCAACATCCAGCATTTTATAGCTTACTGCTGTAGTATAAACACGAGAAGGCTTCAAGCTGCCTTGAGCCCAGTCAATATCAGGCAAATTGAAATCACCAGCTATAAGGAGATTTGGTGATCCATGACTGTAAACAGATAATTTTTGCAGGGATTCATCCAGAGCAACTAAGGGATCCATATTGTCATCAGGAGGTCTATAGAAGGAACAAAGATACAAAGGTCTAGAATTTTGTATCTGGAGTTTTGCCCAAACAGCTTCACAATTAGAGTTCAGTTCAGGTAAATCAGTCACTATATAATGCTCATCGATTGCGATGAACACACCACCAGCACTATGTTCTCGGTCTTTTCGAAAGATTTCATAAGATGATGGAAAAATTTCACTATCATGCATTGTGTTGTCGAGATGTGATTCACAACCAAAGATGATGCCTGGTTTCTCGGTTTCAATAAGAGATGAAAATTCAGCACGCTTTGAGATACTTCTTAAACTGCTGCAATTCACTGACATTATATATTCTAATGGAGTTCAGTTCACTGAAGATCTAGATTTTAACTTACGAACATGTGATGGAGTATTCATTGCAGGTGATATTTCTGATGGTACAACCGACGAAGTTGAGCTCAACAGGGAGAACGAGTTGTGTAAGGGTAATTCCAGAGATAATTTTGAGTAAGAGAAACTAGGTCGGTCACAGTTCGTACACAACCAGACAAACGATGTATTAGCCATAGTGTTATATATTTCATCACTCATCGAACAACATTTTGAATGATACCAGAAGTCACAACCGTCGCATTGTATGCCGTTTTGGTTAATTTTGACCGGTTTAGAGCAGGGCCTGCAGGGATATTTCCAGTTCGGTCCAGGGTCTAGTTGGATGTCACCACACAAGAGTAGCGTAGATAGTAGAACATATCTAATACTTCGGTTTACATTCAGCCATTTGTTTGAGGTTCTTTGTACTTTAAATCTCCGATAAACTGCTTCACATCCAGTTTGGATAGGTTCGGTTCCCGCAAGAGTAATATTTAGTCCAAAGCCATCGATCCCAGATAAAATATTAGGCACGTTAGTTACTTTTTGGTGGATTAAAACCGCGAATAAAAACAAAATATACGGAGCGACGAAATTCGCCGCCATAATTCTCTCGCTCCAGTCTCCAATAAGCAATAAACAGAGTATGCAATAAGCAGTGGGTCAGTCGCACTCAAGGTACCTGAGCCAATCAGTCGAGCTTACCTGATTAACTTAATAAAGTCATCTATTCTTTCACCTTCCTGTGAATTAGAAATGACAAAAGATTAGTAACTACAGTCTAAACCACTTGAAAGGGTACTCCAGGGAAAAAAATCTGGAATGCTTGCAGGTATGAAGACCACATTTTTTAAATTCTACTTAGAAGCTATGCAGCTGTCAATCAAGAGTTTCAACATTATGCTTTGAAGTTTGAACAGGATGTTAAGGCTAATGCTAGAAACTAATATTTTCTAGTAGCAAGCAACAAGTTTTGGTCTTTAGTCTGAGTCCAGATTGGTCCAAGAACAACAAACATTGCAGACTGCTCAAAATCCAGTGTTCAAACAAACATGCAAAATGTTTCAGTTAGATGCTCAAATACGATGAGCAATAGCAAAAAAAAAATGAAAACTTCTCCCGTTTAGCACCATTGGACTTCCAGGGTGTGGCCAAAAATTAGCTAGGAATTCCAGGTAAAAATACAAAATTCCAGTGTGTGGCCATGAAAACATTCACTGGAATTTCAGAGTGGGTGGTTCAAATTAAAAATTTCCTGGGTGGGTACCAATGACTTAAATACTCAACAGGCTGGTGCAGATTTTTTTTTACAACTGTTCAATTGGCTGTAAATAATGAAATTGTAAATTGGAGCCTTTCCAAGATAATTGGACAATTTCAGAAACTGTTGAAAAGAAAGGATTGTCGAGTTGCCGGTTTGAGTTTCACTTAGGCCCACTTCAAACACCGTATTTTAACCGTATCGAATTAAATTAAATTTCATCCGGTGCTAATTGAACCGGTGATTCAAACTCCGAATTTATCTGCAACGAATTGAATTGATTTCAAGTGAACACGCTGTGAAATTGTCAGCGGAGTTGCGATAATTTACACGTCTGGCCACACCACTGCAACAGTAACAAAATGGCTGACAAAAGGATTTTGTCTGTTCATTTAATTCAGATGATAAATAAATCAAGACAGCGAAGAATGCAGTTACAGCGAATGATGGCTTTTTTTGTTAGGCGGAGAAACATGTGCCTAAAGCTTGCATTACTGACTGCTCTACTGGCATTAACGAAGGTAAAGGAAAACATGATTCCCGTTTTCCGTTCATGCCGAAGACTGCATCGTAGCAAAGATTGGTGGAAAACAAATATAAATTTTTCTGACAAAAGATTCAAACAGACGTTCCGTATTACTAGACAGAAATTTGACTTGAATTAGTCATGAACTGGTTCGTGAAGTCGTTAGTGAGGAACCGATTCCCCCGGAACACTGACTCTCAAGAGGTGACTACTTTTATACAATTGCAGAACTGACTGCAGAACAGTTTGCACAATTGTCCGTGAAGTATGCGAGGCAATAGTAAACAACATGTGGGAAGAGAGTGTAAGTCGCCACTTTCCTCACAATGTAAATGAATTTAAGGAGAAGATGCTTGACACCGAGGAACTCTGGCAGTTTCCATATGCATGGGCTGCAGTTGATGGCTGCCATATACCCATAAAATGTCCTGCTGGTGGAGCTTAAGCTGCAAAGGAGTATCACAATTTTAAGAACTTTTGTTCTGTTGTGTTGATGGCCATGGTAGATGCCAGATATAGATTTGTGTGGGCCTCCTGTGGCTTCCCTGGTAACTCTCATGATTCCCTGATTCTGCAATCCACAGAACTGTGGCGTGACCTTGTCGACCACCATGTCATCTCAGGTACTGGAGCAACAGTTAATAATGTGATGGTTCCCCCACTGATTCTTGGGGATTCAGCATTTCCTTTCCAGCCATGGCTGATGAAGCCTTACTCCCATTCTATTCTGTCACCAGAGCAAAGAAACTTTAATTACCGCTTAAGTCGAGCCAGGATGGTAATTGAAAGTGCTTATGGCCAGCTTAAGGGAAGGTGGAGGGTGCTGTTGAGGAAAAGTGAATGCCATCCTGAGGAAACCAGTACAATAACTCTGGCATGCATTGTGTTACACAATGTTTGCATAGACAAAGGTGACATGATCTCCAGAAAACTGGATATTACCATCAATCCAACAACCAATGAAATTAGAAATCGTGAAGAAATCAGAAACTTGTTACACATGATTGACTGCAAAGGAATCAAAGATCAAGGGAGAGCAGCAAAGACCATTCGAGATGCTTTGTCACTGCATCTTTGGAATGAAATGAATGGGGATTCAGAATGAATATTAGTTTTTCTTTTTCCCCATAATTCCTTATTTTGGGAGTGGTATACTTAAAAAATGTTCAATAATTATTCAATGCTAAAAATGTTATTCATGGCTCATTGTCTTATTCATGATGAAATGTTACTACTAGGTTTTATTTTTCACAAGAGCTAGAGAGTTGGCAATCGTAAATGATATATAATATATATGTAAACTCAATCTGCATACAGTACTGTTTCGTCCTTTGAGGACTCGTCAGTGCAGCTCAGAGCAGATTTGATAACAACAGAGCAATGCAGTTATTTCTTCACAAGTGTGAGTTGTTTTTGCATACCAGAGTGCTCAAACTTATTACATTATAAAAAGTTTATTCTAAAACGTTTCGGCCTTTGGCCTTCATCAGTTATAAAATATTTACAAGTGAATAAAAAATGATAAAACTAAGTTTATATATTACCAAGAACAAAGAGATAAAAATACTAACAGTTAAGAACAATAATCCTAAAAGTATCTTAATTACTCTGTAGCATTAGCATTAGTGATGGCATTAGTGATGGCTGAAACGTTTTAGGATAAAGTTTTTATAATGAAAAACATACCTCCTTATATACAAATTAGATAAGTAGTTGATTGATTCACTAGTGTGATGTTCTATTTTGAAAAATAAAACTTAGTACATTTCATCATAAAAACAATAATCATTATTTACATTTCATTTATTATTTACAGTTCACAGCACAATTACCATATTTGCTCATATATAAGACAATGACAATGACATTTTTTTTATTCAGCACCTACGATGTTACATAAAATAAGCTAGGTGCGAGCTGGAATTACAGGCTATACTATGCAAGCTAGCTTGGTATGGAAAAGAAATTATGCACAGTTGGGTATTTACAAATGTAACTCCTTTGCATTTAATCATGTGTAACAATCTTAAAGTCTGTAATACTTAAATTTAGTAAGTATAGACTTACAAGGTAATGACATACATATACATAATAATTGCAAAAAAGACAAAACAAAAAACAAAAAAAGAAAAAAATTCATCAACTAATTAGTCCTTGTATGTTAGTTGGTGAGGTAATTTCAGTTGTTGCTATGAATTGAAAGTATAGCTGCATGCTTTCATTTTGAGTGATGCAAAGAAACTTTTTAATTCTTAACAAAATACATTAAAAAGTTCTTGATTCTTTTTAGCTTAGAGCAGTGCAGATATTTGTAAACACCAGTGCAAAAATAATTAATTCAGAGCGACTTACTGTACGGGCTCTGATGCACTTTAATTTTCTAGGCATCTCTTCACTCGTCAAATTAGTAAAAACAGTGGGGAATTAGAATTTTGAGACCACCTCCATCCAACTGATAAAGAGCTCGTGAATATATTAGTTTTTGCAGCTTAACATTCAATAGAAAAATGTGGGGGATGAGTTGAGGATGACCTTGGGAAGAAGGTTGAAGTTAAAATAATGATTTTTCATCAGCTGCTTAAAAAAATTCACTTCAATTTAGGAAAGAAGCAAAAAGAAAAACGAATTTATATTTTAATTTACTATACTTATAATTCTTTTTATCTTACAAAGAGAAAAAAAATTGTGTCAACATCAAAAGTCTATTTAAGGTAGTTGCACTGGGTAATTTTAAGAATTCTGGAATCTACTTTAAAATGGGATACTATCTTAGAATTTGAGCTAATAAATTTGAATCTTTGTCAGTGACTAGGATTGGTGCTTGACTTTTTTATGCCAATATAGTTATGGACTTGTACTTGTTAATTATTAACTTATCGCCTTGCCCCCTGGGGCCTATAAATTTAGAAAATCTAATTTTTGCGGACGTGAGATAAAAATACTTTAACTTTTTTTTGAGAATCCTACAAACATCAACACTCTGAATAATCACTAGCTTGCAAACCACAAAAGAGGCCATATTTAAAAATTTATCGTGAAATTTCCAATTTTTGCCCAAAATTGACGGTAGTCGAGGAATTTGCATCACAACTTAGTTTGCAAGCAAGCGATCGTTTATTACAACGAGTTGAACAAATTGGCCAAATTTCATTGTTATAGGTACTATACTTTTGAAGAAAAACGTTCTAAAAGATATGGATAACCTGTCTTCAGTCCAACTTTTGTCAATAAACGCCCAAAAACGCTCGCTGAAGTCAATTTTGTAGCAAGAGATTGTAGTTTAATGTTTGGCCGCCATCTTGAACAATGTTTTACCCTCCTCTCTGATCTCAGTTGCAAGATTTGTCTTTGTTTTGACCCCTAACACTACCCCCGCATTACTTTGTTTATCGGTTGCTAAGGACTCGTTATTTTTGGTTGCGTGACATTTGAGATCGACTTCCGCTTGCGAAGTGCGCATAATCGATCACATCGTAGGACTGGGCTCTGGGGACGAGATTAGCCTTTGTTTGCAATGGCGTCGCAAGATAAAAAGAAGAAACTTTCGAAGTCAGAGAAAAAGAAATTTTATCAGGATAAAGGCAAGAAAGGGGCTGAAGCAAGAGGTCTTGGAACGGGATCTCGATTAGATTTTTCGCTTCCAGCCCAATGGACAACAGAAGTAACATCATACGACCATCACGATGCAGTGAAATTTATTTCTCCAGGCAAAACGATGTATCACAAGTCAGCAAAAGTCAAAGAGACTCTGGCTAAAAGAAAAATGAATTTCTGCTTAGATAAGTCATCAGAGTCTTCGGGTAACGAGACAGATAACAATGATCCAGATTTCGAGCCAGATCCATCGCCAAAACGGCTGAAAATGGTTTGCGAGGAACCTTTGCAGAATCCATTGAAAGTGAAGCGACAGCTTTGTGTTTGTGAATCTTCGCAGATAATCCGCTTGATTGAGGACATAAACAAAACCTCTCGTTGTTCTACACCCGATTGCAATGGTATGTTTCATTAATTGTTAAACTGTTGCTGTTTTAATTTTGGCTGTGTCTCGGTGTCCCACAGTCGGAAAGTTTTTCAATAAAACTCCGTGTCCGACAGTCGATAAATTTCACAAAATTTATCAAGATATAATCCTTACCCAAACCCTAACCATTACTCCTAACCCTAACAGTGAATTCTGGTTTGGGTTATGCTTCCGATATTTTGGATTGTTGAGAAATTTATCGACTGTCGGATACGGAGTTTTATTGAAACCCTATCCGACTGTCGGAAACCCCAGCCGACTGTCGGACACCGAGACACTTCGTTAATTTTTTGTAGTGTAACTTTGAGTTCATTCAGGCTGAAAAGTGAATAATATATTGGTGTTGTAGGTGTCATGCAATCATTCGAATTTGAGGTCATTTCTCAGAACACGTTTGTGGCAGTTTCGCAAACTTCCTACCTCTGTAAAACGTAAACAAAAATGTTTGAAATCAATGATTGTTTTTTGAAATGTCCGGATATTGACCTATCAACATTTTCCTTCATTTTAATAACTTAGCTGGCTAAAGTATTGCTTGTTTCATCGAGGCAACAATAAATCAGTGCTTAGCTTCAAATATTTCTAATAGGTCAGTTGATACCCTCTAGAATTGAGACAGTAGGCCTTGGCGGAACTATCAACATCACATTTGCTTGTAGTGGGTGCCAGTTGAGAAGTGTCTCTTTTCAAGGGTCATCTATGGTTGAAGCATCGAGGAGAACTGTTGTTGTACTAGCCCTTGCTGTGGCATTTATTGTCTCAGGACATGGGTTTGCAAAGTTCCATAGAACTCTGAATCAGTGTCTTGGCATCCAAGCCATATCCAAGAATCGATTTTTCGAGGTTGTGAAACTGATATTTCCTCACATTCATGACATTTTGACAGAAATGTGTGATGAGGAAAAGGCAGAAATGAAAAAGATTAACAACAATGTCTTAGGAAGTTGGCAGCGTGCAGTTGTTACCTCTGATGGAGTGTGGCACACCAGAGGCCATTTTAGCAAAAATGGATCCTTCATCATTAAAAATTACCTAACTGGAGGTTTATTATGGTTTGGACACAAGTGTATGCGTGGAAATTCAGAGGATGATGATTTGTTTTTGGGGACTGCCAAATCAATGGAAGGCATTCTTGCAGATGAGTGCTACAATCAAGCTAAAACTGAAGGTTGCAATGTTGTGGTAGTATGGCAGGATGGTGATTCCAGTTCCCAGAAATCTGTTGAAAAAGTGTTTGGAGCTGAGCCCAGGAGGGTATTCAAGTGCGGGGGTCATGTTGGAAGGGCTCATGCGAACAATCTGAAAGACTTAGCCAAGCAAAAGGTCTTTTCAGCTGGACAAATTAGTAAATGGAAAGATAAATTCCCTGCTGTTGAATCAGCCAAGTGTGCGTGTAAACGCCACAGCAAAACCTGTGGCTGTTTGTCTGACGCATTTATCCAGGGTGCACGGTTGAACCACTTCTGCTGTTTGCAGCAGTGCAACGGTCCAAACAACTATGCAATGCGTATGAGGAGTTTAGGGGGTCATCACTGCAAAGATGAACATGAATGGGCTGATGGGAAATGTGATTTCCACCCCAGTACTGTTTGCTCTTGTGGTAAATGCAATCAAGATGAGGAAATATCCTGCGAGGGAAAAGCATACTCCACCAAGTCAGTGCTAAAATGCGAGTTTCATCAGCTAGCCTACCAAACAGAATGTGAACTGCGAGCAAATGATGCTGAAGCTGTTATTCACCCTGAATTGGGAAGGGGACAGTCAAATTTGTGTGAGGCACATTTCACTGTCCTGCCACATTTCAGAGCGAAGGACCAAAGCTTATGCAGGCATGTACATATGAATAGCTAAGCCCAATTTTGAGAGGACTTTTCTGAAAACAGCCTATATGGTAACTTTCAGTATAGGGTTTTACTGGTGGTCTTGGTTCATGTTCTTCAGCATTTTTGCCAGTGTTGCCCTTGATACATGTAATTAACATTTTCTTCAGAATTTATTTTCTTCGAACATCGCTACAATTATAAAATTATATTTCTTACTATTATTATTATTATTATTATTATTATTATTATTATTATTATTATTATTATTATTATCATTAGCAGTAGCAGGGGCAGTGGTAGTAGCAGTAGTAGTAGTATCATCATCATCATCATCATTATAAGAATTATCATTATTGTTATAAGGCACATTATTTTGTTCCATGTAACAAAACAGAAAAATGAAATCTGAGAATGTCAAGAAAAATGGCTTTGCACTTTGTATGTTTGATCACTACTTATCTTGATTAGGCACTATTGGAGAGTTATTCAGAAAATGAGGAAATCAGAAGCACAAGAAAACTGTTAACTCATTATGATTGCTCCATAGGTTGCATTACATCACATCAACAAACTGTGGACTTGTCCAGGGGAACATGACATGGTCTTTTAACTGCCGTGGACCTGACTACCATTGGATTGTTGATTTATATGAACGCATGAATCTGCCTGTCCTACCTGAAGTTGTCCATGCTTTCCAAAAAGCCTCTAAGGAGTGAATGATGGAATTGGAGAAGAAAAAGACTGATGAAGCGAAACAAAAGAGGATCTCTCATAAAATTGCCCGTTCAGAAGACCAAGAAGAACGAAAGAAATGGGTCAAGCGGCAAGCCATTCTTCACACATATGGCACGGAAGATGAGGATGATGGCATTGAAGAGGACAGAACCTTGGTCCAAGAAGCTGAGCAAATAGTGGGCGGCGAGGAAACAGTGATAGTCAGTGGGCGGAAATGTAGGTGCGGTTCAACGACTCACCTGCGTACCTCAAGTCGCCTGTGTCCACTAAACAAGAACAATGCTAACTAAAAGCATTTTAGAGAGTATTCTTGTTTCTTTATTTTATTTTCAACAGATGTGCTTGTCCTGTAACATATTAGGTGAAAGCAATACTACAGTTCTCTAATTGCACAAATCCCATAATACACTTCTTTTTCCTCCCAGAATTTTGTATATTCATTGTTTGCAATTTCTCCTGAGACATGAAGATATCCCAAGAGAAATCTAAAACAATGTCCATGCAAATTTTGGGGGGTAAGAGAGGTGTATTATGGAATTTGAGCAACTAGAGAATAGTGCAGAAATGGAATGATTTCTATTATAACATAGCGCAACCGCCTCCTTTAATTTCACATAGGATACCAGAACATAGGTACATCATTTACAAATATGTAAATGTATATTGATAATTTTAGTCTTTTCCTGAGTTTAAATTGGTCAATTTAGAATCATAATAATTATTTTCTGTTGTTTTGTTTTTCCTTTTTATTTACCTAAATCAGTTTTGCATGTGTATTTGATTTTCTTCTACTTAACTTTGTTTAATATTTATTCTTCTTATTCCGCCCTCAAGTAAACCTGAAATTTTGGCCTGGCTCCCTGACGTGTTTAGCTTTGTAGTTATTTCAGGGAGCCAGTGCCCTTCGTTATTGTCACCTTTATAACTATAAAAAATGTTGTCAAATCAATCTTGTACATTTGGAGGGCAGAAATAAACTTGTTGTTGTTGCTGTTGTTATCATGTAGTTCATGTTGTGTCCAACGATGTGACTTTTGCTTTTTAGAAGAATATGCTTCTCTTTAGTTTTACCATATGAGGATGCAAATTCACAGATAATTGTTGTGTTTGGGTAAAAATACGTCTTCTCCTGCATTTGATGAAAAAAAAACCCATTGCATGATGATGAATTCAAAAATGTCATTTTTATTGTGCTTGTACCCCAATGCATGCATATTCTTCAAAACAATAACAATTTTTATAATACATTGTAAATATCCTGTTTTGGTGAATTTCTTTTTATTCTATTGGGTATACTGTAACTTGTAAATTATACCAATATGACTCTGTTGACAGATGATTTCAATAATAATTTGTATTTTTTTATGTTCTTGATTTTACTAGTTTGATTTTTCTTTGTTTATCTTGTAAAACAAAACATTTGGGAACATAACTGTAGTTTTCAAACTAAAAATAAGAGTAATTTTTTTCTTCAATCCTATTGGGATCCTTTTTTTGCAGCAGGCCAGGTAGCGTGGGCAAGGTTTCCTATGTTGACTTTGTGAACCTGGAAACAGAAGATGAAATATGATGTAAATGTATAGCAGCTACAAGCTCTGGATCTTAATAACTAGACGCCTATAGGCATTTACTCGGGCTATAAAACAAAGATTACTTTGGCATAAGGACCTCAGAAATGCAAGCAATTATTTAATTTCTAAAAACAAATTCAACAGGCACTCTTTGACAAGGGCAAAGATTTCCCATATCCTTGTATACTGGGTTGCTTGTGTTTTATGAAGGAGAAATGATTATTTTTTGACACAGAGCAGAAATATTAACTGTACAAGTTTTATATTATCTGGTGAATTATTTTGTTCTTGATTAATAAAGGTTTAGAAGTTGTATTAACTATAAAGAGAAGCGAAATTGTATTAAAAACACGACGTTTCGAGGACATCTTGTCCTCATTATCAAGTGAATAATGTTTTAAAATGTTCAGTGTTCAAAGTTAAGCAAGATGAATATCTTAACGTTACAAAAACAATTTAGCCCTTATTTTGTTGTAAGTTATTTTACAAGAGTTTTGTTACTTCCAAACTATGAGATGTAAACATAGGAAACTAACAAAGTACAATGTAGGGTCTTTGTGGGGAAATCATTTTATTAGGGTACTGTGTAGTCAAACTCTGAAAACACGAGAACAAAATGAGGAGACTATGAACAATTAATCATTGCTGAAGGGATGAACTTTGTGTTTGAAAGTTATGCTTGTGTACAAAATCTGACAAAATCCAGGACTACACTCTTTTTTATTAAGGACAAACTTAATAAGAACATTGAGGCTGAAATCGCTCGAAAAATAAGAACAATACAAGAACAATATGAGGCTGAAATAATTTCTTTATTAAAAAAAATAAAAAATAAATAAAAATTAAAAAAGGACTAAATAATAAATAAAACGAGCATGCACAGCAACAAACGAGCATCAGACCGCTACGACAGTATAATGCTAACGATTCTTTTTTCAAAATTCAGGCTCTTTACTGTACATTTTTTTAGATATATACATCGCTCAACTTCAATGTCACAATTTTCATGTGTAAACACTAACAGATGAGGTATTAAAAATGAACAGTAAAAACTCTTTGTCCTATCACCTTAAGAACAAAATAAGAACATTTTGAGCCTGAAATGGCCAAAAAAATAAGAACATTGAGCCTGAGCTAAATTTTACTGGTTCTTAATAAAAAAAAATGTAATCTAGTACTACGTGACTTGTGCCCACCAATTATGTTTCATTCCACAGAGCGCTCCGATCTAAGTAAGCGAGTCGGAAAAAAGATATCCTGAACTCTAAAATTGTCTGGATACTGTTCAACTTACCCATAGAATTGCCCATATCCGTCTGTATAGCCTGGCACGTCCTTGTTCGGAGGTTTCGCCAGGCTTCAAGGCGAAGGCACGCAATAAACGAATAAGGCCTTCGGGTTTCTGAAAACTGTAAAATGCAGGATTTAACAATAGAGCTTCCTGGAAAAATAGCTGTACACAGCATGATTTCGTAAAAACCTACCCATTTCGTGAAAACTCCGCTTCAAAAGCTTCGAATGCAGCCTCGCGTGAAGCATCAGATATTCCCGCCATCTTGACCTGTTGACCTGATTCGGAAGAAAACCGCTGCCCCAAACCTTGTACACTCGTAACGTACCTAGTAACCGACCCAATCCCCTTATCGGTCAACTGAATGAACTTCCGGTAAAATGCCAAACTTCAGCGTTTATTTGTACTTTGCCGTCCATTTATTTCGGGATAAAACCACATTTTTTAAATATTACATGGCATTGGCTACAACTAGGCTGAAAATGAGCTCGTTTAAAGACATGAAATTTACCCAGTGCAACTACCTTAATGTACAAACAACAGCTTCCTTTGGTGGGATAATGTTAACTCCAATCCATGAAGAAAGTCTTTGACCTATTGTATTTCTCAGAACATCTTGAAGATCTTTTTGCCCAATACCAAAGTAACTGACTATGTCGCATGTGAAATT
>JAOTRI020106547.1:0-13491 GCA_028564885.2 Zoanthus sanctaehelenae | reverse complement strand
ACTACTACTACTACTACTACTACTACTACTACTACTACTACTACTACTACTACTACTACTACTATTACTACTACTACAACTGATACTAATACTACTAGTAGTATAGTAGTACTTCTACTTGTAACATTATTTTTCTATATTTACTTGTTACTATTTTTTCAAATGAAAAGTTACATTCACTTGTTTTAACCTTTCTGTTGATTTTTGATTATACAATCCATTTTCTTACAAGATTGTAAACTAGAAATAATTTTGTAGTTCTGAGAAGTAATGCTTTGGCAATATGTAACAACTGTTTTATATCATGCCAGTAAAGCTTTTTATTACTACTGCTTGAAAATGTTTTATGAATTAGTTCAGTTGACACGTTTTAATTTCTTGTGTTCCAAGATTTACGACAAGTTCCTGCAGGAAGCAACAGCAGATGACATCATTGAAGCATTGGAAATTCTAAGAGAAACTGATGTCTCAACTTGAGTAATCTGTCATTACCTGGTGGATCAAACAATGTAGAACTTTATCTTAGCTAATGCAAAGTGACAGCACTGCTTGCTGTTTCTAGGTGTAACGAGATGCTTGTACGCTTGACTTTATACTGAGTATATAGGTCAATTCCTGCTGACATCATTGCTGATAATCCGTTTAACTGTAGGTGATAAGTAAACACACAAATACGATTTCCGAAAAACAACTTAAGATAGCTGACCAAGTGAAAAAAATATGAAACGTTAGAATATTTACGGTACTCGGTAGATACCACAGTTCTAAATATCTCAAAACGGCTGGATGACATCAAAACCCGTTAATTTGGAAAGTATTTTTTGTAAAATCTGTTTTGTTTAGCGTCCGAACTTTCTTTAGTAGGAGAGAGACCATGTACATTAAAAGTAATATCGGAACCAAAACCGTTAAAAAGTTTGCCCTAAATAAAAAAAAAACGTTTTAACCCTAACGAGGATTTTCGTTGTCGTGTCATACATGCGGTGCAGATTGTGGTTCTATTACCGAGGGGATTACTGGCAGTTTAGTCTGGCTGCAACGCACACTTGATTCGCCGGGTTTGTTTAGAAAATGATTCAAAAATTAAACCGAATAGTTGTTTTATGAATAGACTTCCACCCGTTTTGATAAGGAGGCTTTACGTTAAAACAGCGCACAGAGGAAATTTTTATGCTAAATCTTCATGATTACAAACTCAAAAAATTTCATTTTCACGAACAGGTTCATGTATTATAATTGCTTGCCAGTAAGTTTGCGAAACGATATCAAAAAAGAACTTTAAGCAACAATTGAGAACGTTGCTGAAGCAGACTTTGATGTCGATGAAGTAATTTCGCGGTTGTCCTATTCCTAAGTGTTTAATATATTAGACCGAAAATACAAAATATTTTTAAAAAGTTAACAAAACAAACTTAGGAATGCATTGCGATTCTCAGGTTTTCTTTTTTATCAACACTTTAATGCATAATTTCTCCCGTGTAATTAATGTATTTGACTGTAATGACATGTAGCGAACTGAAGCAAGCTGAAATATAGAAGCTTCCGGTCTCGATAAGCTTTTCTGTTTGCGGGGTTGATAAACATGTATTTTTAAACAAATATGTATGTGTAATCAAATGGTGACGAGTGAAATTAGGAAATAATTTCACGCGCGCTTTGTCCAAGTCCAAGGATTCCAAGCTTAAAAAAAGGTTAACTCAGCGCACCGTACGGAAAGTTTTAAGTTTGTGAATGTACAGACAACTTGAACTGCTCTTGTTTTTCATTTTTGTTTTTCACAAAATGTTTCAAATGTCTGCCTTCCTGGTTCATGATTGGTCAAAACTGATGAATGAACTTGAAAACGCTGCCCGGGTCAAATGCGATCAATGATCTGCCCTACAAAATGCCAGTTAATGTCAGTGTTTGAAAATGTTTTGAGCCTTTAAATAACAAACAGGCTAAGATATATTATACGCAAATGAGCGTTAAGTCACTCGAATATAGCTGGAAAACAATGCTGACAAAGTAACACTTCAAACCTGGACGCCTTTTTAGCTGTGTAGAAACGGTTACCGTGGCAATTTTGTAATTTCACATGTGAAATTATAAATTAATGCTGAAATTTCGCGCCAAAATTAAGGAGTAATTAGTGTCAATCATGATATTAGGTCAATAAACTCCTTGATGTTCTTGTGTGAAACAGTTTGTTTTAGTTCATTTATTGTTTAGCCTTTAGGTCCTAGTAGCAACAATTAAGCTGTTTTATAACTTAACTTTCGAATATATGAAATGATAAGATATACATGCTAATCTAAAAATTTCAGCACAACAATCCCAGTCAAGTGAAGATAGACAATTATTAAAGCAAAAGGAGAACGATCCCAATTCATGGAAGACTTCGTGGACGTCGGGTAAAAATGAACTAGAATGTTTGTTATTTCAAAATAACAGTAAAATTTATGCTTTCTTTCCACGCCGAAATTTGCACGTGGTCAATTAAGCTGAAGCCATACAACAAGTATTGTCCGGTCTAAACATGAAACTCTTCTACCGTTTCATCTCAAGTTTTGAAAGCAGTGATAAAATATACATCTTCCGTTTAAACATCGCAAGCTTAAAAACTGATAAAATACACAAGCTAATCAGACAAGGTTTGAATGTTCACCGAACCAAGTATATTCCAAAACCAGATGCGACAACTTCGAAGGCCTGTTATAATGAAACGAGAAAACAGTCTGCGACTCAAACTGAAAAGGTGTCAACTTTTCCTCGTCCTCGTCTTCGTCTGTGATTGGTGTTCATTGAAAAACTCGACCGATGATTGGTCTGTTCATGCAGATGATCTGCTTTATATCATCTACTGCAGATTTTGACAGGAGCCAATTAGGGACCTTAAGCAACTAGGACAGCGACGCCGACGACAACGGCAGAAAACAATAGAAAATACAATGGCTGCACGTTGGAATGCAGCGAGCGGAGCACGTGCACGGAGTTGTTACTAAAATTACAACGTGAAAAGACCTGTTTTGGAGTTGTCGGGACCTAACAACGAAAACAATCTCAGGGATTTGTTTAGCTTCATAGAGAAACATTAAATCTTTTTTCTTTTCACTAAACAAAAAAAAAGAAGAAAAAACTTAATGAACCGCCCAAAGAAATTAAGTGTAAACCAGAAAGATGATTTTTCGGAGCCGCCGTCGTAAACGTTCCCGTCCTCGTTGCTTAAAGTCTCAAGTAAGTAGGAGCGACCAACTTCAATGTTCTAGTGTCACAGCGTTTTTCGAACCGACTTATTTTTAGTTCAGTTATTGCGAATTCAAACCAATCACATTCGTCCAAACTTGATCAATAACATTACTGTTAATTTGTATGAATTGTCTGATTCCTCCGGGACTGAAAGTTCTATTGAAATTTCCTGCTAAAAGCAATCTAAAAATAAACCAGTTCGTGAAAACGCCGTGACGATAGGTCTACTATGGGAGTTGCTCGCTCCTACTTATGGGCTCATGCAGGAACCTATTGTTACAGCAATGGTTACGGAAGTCCTTACTTCGATAGCAATAGTGCGAGCTTTAGGAAACCTAGCCCGCATAAAAATGAGTTCTGCACTCAATTTCATTTTCATGCAAATCAAATTCATCTTCATAAAAATGGTTTTGCACTTGGACTCGCTTTGAAACGGAAGCTCAAGGGGAACGCGCGATTCGTTTGATCAGTGTATCGTCCTCCTGAGGCTCTTGCAGTACATAAATGTTCAATGGGCCGTCCAATACTTAAAAGTATTGTTTTGTACACAGATACTGAACGTTTCCAAAAAGAGCGTCCAAAACTGAATATTTAAAACCTAATTGTCAACTCAAAACATAAGATGTTTAAAAACTAAAGCTTTTACCCATATCCAGAGTCGGAAGTAGTTTTATACTCTGAAAGAATTTTCAAGCTGAACTGACTTCTATTTGCCAATTTAGCTCCTTTGCGGGCTACTGGTGGGTTATTTCAATGATGATTTCCGTTCATTAAGCAGACAGTTATCAGTGACCGAGAACGGGAACGTGAGCGACGACGGCTCCGTGAAATCACCTTTCTGGTTTACTGTCAACTTCTTTGTGGGAGTCATTTGGGGATTTCGTTTCTTTGCTCTTCGCTTTCTGAATAGAAAACAATTCAAGATTCCCCGTGAAGTTAAGCAAAGACTGATAAAAGTTTTGCTGTTACTTCCTCCGAGTCTCGACAACTTTAAAAAAGGTCTTTTCACGTTGTAGTTCAAGAGACAACTCCGTGCACGTGCTCCGCTTGGTGCATTCCAGCGTGCAGTTATTGTAGTTTTTGTTTTCTGCCGTGGTCGTTGTTTAAGGTCCCTATTGACTGCTCCCTCAGAACTAGACTTCACAGCTCTAGAATTTAGAGTAATTATCGTCCCTACGAACGTCGACCCCAAGAAACTCACCTTATTATCTTGATGCATATTTTTCTTTCTTGCACGAAACGTTCTTGTTCTCGTCTTATGAGTCACTCATGACTTTCTGTGAGGCCTATAAGCTTGCATTTGGCCGTTTGGACTTAAACAGGCTCTAAAGAGGACGAACAAGATCCCTTGAACGATATAAACTCTTTTAGTAACTTGTTTTTGGTCTCATTGTTAGCTTGCATCTCATGTTCCTAAGATATATAACAAAATGGCGAGGAAAAAAGCAGAAATTAAAAAAGACAATCGACATTTTGAAGTACAAGATATTAAGACTACTAGTACGTAATGGACCTTATTCACAAATGGTGGCTGTTTTAATATTCTTTTGTCTTCAAACAAATTATCCCTTCTAGACTCAAAAAAATATGTTACATAAAACGAGGCAAGTAGGGTTGATTGAAATGTAGACAAATGTATTAGAAATGCGTTCGGTGTGTAGATATATAGTGGTTAACACGTCGAACTAGTAAACCGAAGATGTGGGGTTCGATTCCCGCCGAGGGCTATATATGATATTTTTCTCTGATTTTTTTCTATATATCTACACACCGAACGCATTTCTAATACATTTATCTACATACAATACCATATATGCGTACCTATAAACTACGGTGTTCAACTTACCAATAGAGAAAAATATCGCCTTGGGAAGTTGGTCCTTGTGGTGTAGTGGTTAACACGTCGGACTAGTAAACCGAAGATGTGGAGTTCGATTCCCGCCCAGGGTTATATATGATATTTTTCTCTGATTTCTTTCGTGATTGGAATGTAAACAAAAGAATATGAAACTCGCCGCCATTTATGAATAAATTCTATATAAACGGGCGGACGTGGTTGTGCCGTTGGTAGGATCTCTTCTTTCCAGTCACAAGGTCCCCAGTTCGATACCAGCAGTTTGCTGAGATTCAAGCCATGTGTGACCTTCTTTTCCGCATAAGCCAACTCAGCTTTCCTTCCTTCCAGGGTAGGGGGAGTCAAAGACTCCGCCTAACACTACGGAAACCGGAGATAAGCTCCGGCCCGTGGGAGCTGGTAAAGGATTTTGTTTTTTAGCTGTATAAACCAAGAATGAACGTTTCTTTGAACAAAAGATTTTAGGAACGCCGAAATAGAAAACATATGGATGAAGCGAAATATAACATGCTTAACGTTGTATTGCCGCTCACGACCTAACCTGATGATGAAATACAATTTATAGGTATCAAATTGCAAGCCTTTACTGTATTTAGAGAAACATTATCTTTGTTACGGTAGACAGGGATATGAATCTTTTTTGGTGAATGATAAAACTCAACAGTTAATTCTCAAAAATATTTTACGAGTAAAAAGAGTAACTAGCGGACCAAAGTGTAACTTTATTGGTAACATTTTGAAACCGAAGCGAAATTCCCTAAAATTCATTATTTGTTTAAGGCCAACTCTCTACCCTAAATTTTGGTAGATAGTGAAGGATTTGAAAGAAGTATTCGAGTTGGAAGAATTTGGGCAATAACCGCCAAACCGTCCCTCCAGGATATGCTTCAGTGTAGCTTTCGTTAGGGGACGGTTTGGCGGTTTTCTATCTAAACTTCACTAAAATTCTCTCAAACAAAAATTTCTCTGAAAAATTTCAAGAAGCTTCCTTTTTACGGTTTTAATTTTTAAGATTTTTTACGAGCTTGACATATCATATTTCGTTTTCACTATATATAACTTTTGTTTGTGTAAAGATATCCTTATAACCTGATGAAGATCGGTCTGGCCGATCGAAATATAGTTACTTCAATTTATTCTCGTTGTGTGTCAACTTTTCATATATATTTTTTTAAAACCTTCATATTTTGGTTGACATGGTCCAGCAAGGATCCAACGATACAGAAAGTTGTACACGGGTTTTGCTACAAAATTATTTCTATTGAGAAACGTTTTTGATGGAATATTAGGGAGATTAAGATATAGACGAACGTGAAAAACATTAAGGAGTTCAATTGCTTTGGTGTATAACATCTAACCATAATCTCCAACTCGGTTGTCATCATCATCATTCTTCGGCATCCGATCGAGGCAGGGATACCAGCTAGCAACAACAGCATGCCACAGTGTTCGTTTCCTCATTGCCTGGCCCAATTCGCCGACCTCAATGCCCGCGAGCCCCTAGATAATGTTTGCGGGTACGTCCTTGTTTGGTTGCGAATCGGGAGGCTTTGCTTCCAAAGCAGCAAGGATGATGTAATTTCGCTCTCTGCTCTCAGTCAGTGACCAGCAAACTGGACGCGATGACGCAATCTAAATCCTCTCCTTTGTTGCATGCTCTGACCAACGAATGTTCTGTACCACACCCCTCTGTAATAGACCCACCGAAACCCAACCCACAGGAAATTTTGCCTCTACCCAGCGGATTTTTAGCCTATACCCATCGCCCAGCGAGTTTTCTGAATTGACCCAGCCGGTTTTTTATCTTCCCCACTGCAAAATCCGAGTACCCAGCGAGTTTATATTTTATATCTAGTACGCGAAGTGGAGATAAAAAGAATCACAATTAAAAACTGGGAGTCTGAAACCCGGGTCTGAAATAGATTTAAAAAATTGTCTAACCCAGCGAATTTTTCTAAAAAATCCCACTGGAAATTTTGATCTCGGTGGGTCTGTTACAGAGGGGTGTTGTACCCGGTGAGAAAGGTTAATGTATGTCCCGTCCAGCTTTTTTTGTGTTGCTTGTGTTAGGGTCCAGGTCTCTGCACCGTAAAGAAGCACTGCCTCGGCTAGGTACTGGAACAGGAAGACGTTATATCCATTCGGCAGGTTTGAATGCCAGAGCTTTAGAAGTTTGTTGCAAATTCAAATAGATACTTTTTTACATGTTCCCTTATAATATAGAAGAGTACGACTTTTTTTGAAGCATTAGTATAGAATGCGAAAGTGTCAGTGGATGTACCACCTTCTCTCAAGTGTCTACCATATCATAAGTTTAAGAAAGAATGGAAGTCCTGTCTTTTAACCAACCAAACCTGATCTTGTTTAGTATATTCTATCAATGTTCAATCACTTAATTAGTATGTTCTATCACTGTTCCATATTATTTGTTTAAATGAGATTTTTATGCCTCACTTTAATGCTGCCAATTATTTCAACATGACGGTGTCATGCTACTTTGGACACCGTACACAAATGAACTTAATGTGTTTTAGTTAATAACTATTTCTCAGCTGTTTTATCCTTCTACTACGTCATTTATGTAAATATATCATATAAAGTGAATAAAGAATTGAATTGAATTGAATCGAATTGAGCTTCTCACAGAATGAGATCTGCTTATTTGTTCTCCACTACACAACAGACAAATAAGATACATTTGGTTTATTTTGTTGGAGCAGGCATGACTTGTTGAATATAGCATATAATCTTCATAACTTGTGATCACTGCCCGATACAAAAAAACCAAAAACTCACGAGAAAAATTAAAACACATTCCTCGACCCAATGCAGTGCTACGTCCGCCTCCGTTGTCTAAACTATTCCTAAATTTACAACCTTAATCTTATATATCAGTCTTCAATAATAATTTGATACCTTAAAAAGAAAAAATTGAAAAGTGTTTTTTATGCAAATTGTTTACGCGCATGTGCAAGAGGGAGTCAAAGTCTGAATTGATTCCAAACGCGATCTACTCATCTTATACACTCAAGTTATTGCCCACAATACACTTCCTCTAATTCGAACTCAGTCCCTACCGTTGGTTCCGTGCCACAGAAATATTGAATTTTGTCTAATTCATTTCAAAAGTCACTTAATAGCCAGAAATTAGTCTCTTATAACAATAGAGTACTAAAGTGATGACGTCACAAAATATTTATTTGTGAAATCGCTAAGTCTGTAGTTATATTTAGAAAGAACAAGATTAAAAATGCCTCTATGTCGAAATTTAGCTTTTCACCACCAATCAGTGATGAGATACTGGCACGGTTATGCTCTGATGACCCCATACTAATCCTTGTTAAATTGGCTTGGTTCCAAACGTGAGGAACAAAGCCATTTTAAGAAGGATATATATGGAGTCATTAGTGCATAACTGTGGTAACATCTCGCCGGCAATTTGCACCAAGATGCTGATTTTTAGCAAGGATACATTCTTAATCTTCATCTCTCGGATGATTTTAAAAAATTCCATAAGTTCACAAATTTTTATTTTTTTGACGTCACGCTTTACAATTCTATACAATATCGAATTATCACAAAATCTTTCTTTCATTCATCAAATAGATATTCGTCAATTAGTCTTAGATCTTCAGTAGTCGGACTTTGTAAACATTTGTGAAGTGCTGAGAATATAATACTTCGGATAACCTGCTTCACAATAATTTTTTGTCCAAATTATTAATTGATAAAAATGTATTTGCAGAAAGAAGTAAGAGAAAAATAACATCTATAGCCCTTGGCGGGAATCGAACCCCACATCTTCAGCTGTTTGCTAGTCCGACGTGTTAACCACTAAACCAAAAGGACTAACCACAATGGTAACGCAGCCTGACAATGATATATATAGATGGAAACTGTAGGGGTTCCCAGGGCGTTATTTTTTATCTATTGGTAAGTTGAACACCGTTCTAGGTACGCATATATGATCTTACAGTATATGTAGATTAGTGTAATGGAAATGCGTTCGTTGTGTAGATATATAGAAAGATTTCGTATCTGTTATGAAGTTTAGCTCTTGTTGTGAAGTTTAGCCCTTGATCACACTTGCACAACTTGCACAGGAAAATCCAATGTGAAACTTATCAAGCCAGTTACTCATTTCGATCATTTCGAATAATAGTTGGTTTTTCGACTTCCGATATACAGGTTGTTCAGGCACACCACTGGAGATAACCGGCGCACAAGGCAAAATCGAGAGTCCCAATTATCCGTCTGATTACGCTGATAATATGAACTGCATGTGGAGGATTACTAGCGCCGAGGGAATGAAGCTGAAGTTGACCTTTGAATCGTTCCAACTGGAGTCTTCGTCCACTTGTAAATATGACTATGTAAAACTGCAAAATGGCTTAAGTTATAACTCACCGTTTCTTGGAAAGTATTGCGGCAGTAATGATCCTCCAATTCGATATGCGAACAGTGGCTCCATGTTGTTGACGTTCAGATCCGATGGCTCCGTATCTCACAAGGGCTTCAAAGCTGTGTTCACGTCAGTTCCATCATTAAATAGTGGTAAGTAAGACAGTTGTTTATCGAGTATAGTTTAATTTTCATTATCCTTTTTTCTAATGTATCAATAATTCAAAAATACACAACAGATATACACGATCTTAGAATGAATATCGATATCATTGTTCATGCAATAAAATATAACCCTTATTATTACAGAGGAGTTCTCTTCAATAAACTAAAGGCCTGTTGGCTTCCCGGAACTCCTCGCCTGTATTAGCTATTTATACTTGCAAGACCTATATATGTAACAATAAATAAACAAATAAAGGCGAATAAATATAAAAATTGAAAAACGGTATTTTTTGTTAAGAGTTTTTCAATTAGAGACTGTTCGCTTTCCTCTGGGTTTTACTCTTTTTTATAACTATTTGTATTATACTTTAAATTATATTTTAATCATGGTTTACAAGACTGGATAATTTGTTAATCTAGCATAGCCTGTGTCATCCATAGATATTTTTGCACAATGATATTCAGCTTGCTGTGAATTCTTATAAGAGTTATTATTGCTGCTCAAGTTAACTGTGTTGTAACATGGTGTTGCCGATACCCGAGCCAATCAAATATTAATCGAAGTCACTGCATATCTAAATAAGGATTTTTGCGCAAGATCTCCATTTTTCAAAAAAACAACCCCATTTTAATGACTGGTTTGGCATAGGCAGTTTAAGTAATCTTTAAAAGTAAATATTACGTACAGTCTCGACTCGAGGAGAGCGACCCGTGACAATTAACAATTCTAGGACCGTTGTAACATATTTCAGATCTGCAATTAAATGTTTTCACCTTTTTTGGCTACTTTTACAGTATCGAATCATCACGAAATCTTTCTTTCATTTATCAAACAGATCTTCGTCAATTAGTCTCAGATCTTCATTTGCCAGACGTTTTTTAAACATTTGTGTAGTGCTGAGAATAAAATACTCCAGATAACCTGTCTCGCAATAGATTTTGCGGCGATTTACATTTCTTGTCCAAATTATTGCCCCCGCAGGGTTTTGGCTAAGAGGCCAAAATCCGATGAGGCAACCTAGTAGTCCCCGCGCGTATACACATATGGATTTGAATGGAATAAAATTACATGTTCATATAGTAGGCCAAATGATCCCGATTTCAAGGCAATAAACGCGCATAGTCGTATCCGGTAATGTTTTAGCTTACCACGAGGTCAAGATCTAATGGCTTATGAACCGAAAAGAAGGTGAATAAATAACTCAGTAATAGCTTGCTTTGAGTAAATAGCTTGGTTTACAGTTATTCATTTAATTATACCGAGAACAAATTATTATTGGATTTAATTGTTCGGTACAAAACGTTATTTGTTAGACACAAATCGCTGTTTCACAAGGTCAATAGACTCAATCCCAAAATCTGCTAGACGTAAAGAAATTGCAAGTCCGAAAATTAAAGTTTTGACAAGCATTAGCCTTGGTTACGCAAAAGAATGTGATACACTCTTCTGTGAAACAAAAAAAAAGAATTACACATTTCCTGTTAATTTTGTATGACCATACAAAATATCACATATTAGTAAGGGCAGGGGCAGCTGTATCGAGAACTATTCCTAGTTAATTATAAAGGATGTATTTGAACTAATAGATATCTCCTAAAAGCAGTTTAGCTCTTCCTCACACTTGCACATCTAGCGCAGGAAAATCCAAATTTGAAACTTATCAAGCCAGTTACTCATTTCGATCAGTTCGAATACTGATATTTGGTTTTTCAAGTTCCGATATGATTGTAGGTTGTTCAGGCACACCATTGGAGATAACCGGCGCACAAGGTAAAATCGAGAGTCCCAATTATCCGTCTGATTACGCTGACAATATGAACTGCATGTGGAGGATTACTAACGCCAATGGAATGAAGCTGAAGTTGACCTTTGAATCGTTCCAACTGGAGTCTTCGTCCACTTGTGAATAAGACTATGTAAAACTGCAAAATGGCTTAAGTTATAACTCACCGTTTATTGGAAAATACTGCGGCAGTAATCTTCCTCCAACTCGATATGCGAACAGTGGCTCCATGTTGTTGACGTTCAAATCCGACCACTCCATATCTCACAAGGGCTTCAAAGCTGTGTTCACGTCAGTTCCATCCACAAATAGTGGTGAGTAAGACAGTCGTTTATCGATTATAGTTTAATTTTCATTATCCTATTTTCTAATGTATCAATAATTCAAGAAGGCACAACAGATATACACGATCTTAGAACGTGTTTTGTTAAAAATCTTTCTTTAAAAAAATCGAATGAATATTGATATCATTGTTCATGCAATAAAATATTACCCTTATTAATTGAAAGTTGGTATTTTACGTTAAAAGTCTTTCAAACGTGCGGCGCACCCACTTTTACTAAATACGCGCTTTTAACCAAATTAAAAGCGTCAGGAAAAATGAAATATCACTGCACTTGGAAACAGAGCAGCTTCCGTTTAACTAACCAGAAATCCAAAACTCTACAAACTTATGGCTGCTGGTACTTCTATCTCCACGCCCACAATACAATCAGTCAGCAAGTTCCTAAACAATTTTTGTTTGCAGCTTTGTCTTGTAGGCCTTATGACGGTTTTCGCTCCCATCTTGGCTAGTAGGCACTAGGCAAAGTGGCTCAAAATAAGAAAGTTTGTGTGGAAGTTTGGCATCAAATATCTTTAATAACACTTTAGTTTTCAAAAAATTATAAATTGAAATTTTTAATGTTGGGAGAATGAAACTGAATGCCAAAGTTTGAATCAACTGAATCAGGCCCGTAGCCAGGATACTTCGAGGGGGGTTCTGGGCGTGGGGTCTAGGTGACCGCCTAAGGGCCCCGGTGGAGTTAAGGGGCGAAGCGATTGGTCAAATTGCCTAGACAACAAGCCTTCATTAATATTTATTACTCATGAGGCTACAGACACGTCGTACGTCCATGAAACGGCTCGAACGCTAGTAATAAACAGTGCAAAAATGCCGGGCAAGTCGGTAATAAATTACAATAAGTTTGATTTTTGCTAAGGGAGTTCGCTGGCAAAAGGGGGCTTCGCCGAAAAAGGGGGGTTCGCCCGAACCCCAAACAAAACCCCTGGCTACGGGCCTGTGAATAGCCGCATACGAACGCGCCTAGTTACAAAATGAATTTTTCCAGCTATTTGTTTCGGTTTTCGTTCTGCCGGTGAAACACAACTGACAATAGAGAAATGTATGCAAAAAATCAAATTGTGAGTGGGCTCGCTTGTATACGGTTATATGTCCCAAATTTGGCATTCAGTTCCTCTCTCCCAACATTTAAATTTTCGATTTAAAATATTTTTAAAACTAAAGTGTTATCAAATACATTTGATGTCGAACTTTCATACAAACTCTTTTATTTGCTCGCTTTCTTAGCATTTTTAATCTTCTTTCTAACTATTTGTGTTGTACTTGAGTTTTAATAAGGGTTTATTATATTATAATAAGGATGTATTTGCAATAATAGACATCTCCTAAAAACAGTTTAGCTCTTATTCACACTTGCACATCTAGCCCAGGAAAATCCAAATGTGAAACTTATCAAGCCAATTACTCATTTCGATAAGTTGTTATGATTGTTGGTTTTTCGACTTCCGATATAATTATAGGTTGTTCAGGCACACCACTGGAGATAACGGGCGCACAAGGCAAAATCGAGAGTCCCAATTATCCTTCTGATTACTCTGACAATATGAACTGTATCTGGAGGATTACTAGTCCCGAGGGAATGAAGCTAAAGTTGACCTTTGAATCGTTCCAACTGGAGTCTTCGTCCACTTGTGGATTTGACTACGTTGAATTACGAGATCGGTCGTCTCTACTCGGGAAATTTTGTGGCAAAACGGTCCCATCCGTGAAAATAG
>JAOTRI020106536.1:0-13491 GCA_028564885.2 Zoanthus sanctaehelenae | reverse complement strand
ACAATGCTATTTATTTACGTCATAGATCCCTGTTCCCGTTTTACTTTCCAAACCCTCAGATGCCCTGACAATGCTATTTATTTACGTCATAGATCCCTGTGCCCGTTTTACCTTCCAAAACCTCGGATGCCCTGACAATGCTATTTATTTACGTCATAGATCTATGTGCCCGTTTTACTTTCCAAAATCTCAGATGCCCTGACAATGCTATTTATTAACGTCATAGATCCCTGTGCCTGTTTTACCTTCCAAAACCTCGGATGCCCTGACAATGCTATTTATTTACGTCATAGATCCCTGTGCCCGTTTTACTTTCCAAAACCTCGGATGCCCTAACAATTCTATTTATTTACGTCATAGATCCCTGTGCCCGTTTTACTTGCCAAAGCCTCAGATACCCTGACAATGCTATTCATTTACATCATCCTGCATATGCCCGTTTTACTTTCCAAAACCTCAGATGCCCTGACAATGATATTTATTTACATCCTCGATCCCTGTGCCCTTTTTTGCTTTCCTACTTGGCATCTAGAACCTTTTAAAAAGTATAAGACAAAATATATATTATACTGGTGTTGTAAAATATGTCTTAAATAAACATATAATGTTCCCGACGTTTCGGTCGTAATCACCGACCTAGATGTGCGAAAACGAAGACGCTAATTAAAACTTCTTCAAACAAAAGTGCCAGTTTTTCCTTTTTGCTATTAAGGTCAAGTGCTCCATCGTCGCGGCTGAGGGGGTCTTTTTGTTCTTGGATATTTTCTCCTTGTCTCATGCGAGGTCATGATTTGTTTTTATCCAGTCTGCAAGTGCCGATTATTTTTCATGTCGACGCATGACGGCCTTTTGGTGTACATCGTTTCTTGTTTTGGATTTTCTTTGAGTTTCTCAAATCTAACTCTTGCTGCAATCAGCACACGGAAATACATAAATGAGATCAGGAATTTCTTCTTTGCCTATTTGGTCTTTGTTATTGGGCTTAATAACAATATCATTCTTTGTTATTGGGCTTAATAACAATACCATTCTTTGTTATTGGGCTTAATAACAATATCATTCTTTGTTACTGGGCTTAATAACAATATCATTCTTTGTTACTGGGCTTAATAACAATATCACTCTTTGTTATTGGGCTTAGGAAACATCAGGCTTATTGTAAGAAAAGGTTTAAATGCCACCTTAATGTCGTGTGCGTCTAAAATTTTATTCAGTGGTCTCAATTCCCGCTAACGAATGGAATTGTGCAGAATTCCCGTTTAGATTCTGTATTCTGATAACTGAGCTTGCTAGCGTTCAGAATGAAGCATTTCGGATATCCATTAAACTATCATGTGGCTATTATTCGTTGTTTTCCCTGTTACGGTGGGACTTAGTGGGACTCTTTACGGCACGATCCGCTAGTGACTTGAAAACGGCTCTCTTGCGCATACTGGGGTGATGTTAGAAATACGATAGGTAGCGATCAGTGTGAGTAAGTTTCGGGTAAACAATGTCGGTCAGTTTTCCATCTTCTTGGTGGTATAGACCATGGTGTCAAGAAAAGCAATTTTTCGCTCGTTTTCGCGTTCCATTGTGAATGTAATGCAGAGCTCAATTGTATTTAAATTTTCTAATAAAAGTCAGCATGCGTTCAGAGTTCGCGGTTGTACATACGTCATCTACAATTCTTTTCCAAAACAAAGGTGGTTTGGTCGTTGCAGTTAGTGCTCTTTCTTCAAGGTATTCCATGACCATATTTGTCATTATGAAGGTCTAAGTAGCAGCAATTTGACAAATACTTTAAGAAAATACACAACACTTTTAATTTTGAATACAGACATGTTTCGGTATTATGCCATCTTCAATGTGGAGAAGTTGATACAATAATCACAGTATTTAAGTCCAATAGTAACAATGGTTATAGAATTAATTCAATAAGGAATTACAAAGAAAGTTTTAGATTTACATGTTTAACTTGTTTGTTAAGAAATGGTTTATGTTTTTGGTTATTATGGGTTATGGTTTTTGTCATTATGGCAGAAACGGGGGAGCCCATAGCTGTCCCATGAATTTCCTTGTAGTGTTTGTGATCGTACTGGAAATTTGTAGTTGACAGGCAAAATGTAATTAATGTGATGTCAGGCATAGCCGACCTATCTTGTTGATTTGTGTCATTCAACCAGCGGTCGTGGGCAACATGCATGAACAACTAAATCCATCATAATCGAGGTAAACAGTAATACAACATCATAAGAGACATATTGTATCATATATTTTTCTTAAATGAACCCATCTGGTGACAGACCCAGTTTTATTCTAGAACCTTGCAGTGACTGTGTTGGCCCCTGAAGCCGGCGCACGCCTTTTGTTAGTAGGTGTAGCTAATATAAGACTCTCAATCTTCTAAGGCTTTGCAAGGCTTTTAGTAGTAATAAGGATATCATCTATAGCTTAAATGCTTAAATAAATATTCCCTAAGTTAGCTACTGCTAGTGTCTAGGGTACTGAGGTCCATCACAGTCGCGGCAGATGGTGGGGCGCTCTGATATTATCTATACAGAGCGTTAAGGCGGATTTAAATTTTTCAGTGGTACGTGCACAAACAGCAGAATTTGGTAGGCAATTCCAGGTTCTGATGGTTCGAATTCTTGGAAAAAATGAGTAGGAGAAGGCCAGTACATCACTGTTAACTTGTCTATATGTTCTTGTTCAATATTTATCTGACATTACGATAGTTTAAAACATTTGGGGTTTTGGTTTGATTGATTGCTCTTCAAGACTGGAAGCGTTTGAAGTTTCTAATTATATCTTGCAATTGTTGCTTGCAGGTCCCAATATGCAGAATTGCGACGCCTTGAGCGAGAATTGTATGAAATGAACTTGGTGCGAAATGATACTCCAGATAAAGTCCACTTTGAGTGAGTTTGTTGCTACATCACTTCGTCAGTTTCTTTTTAGTAATAAATATGTAAATTATACACCGTATAAAAGAAAGAATTCTTCGTGACTGCTTTTACTCCGACGAAGGACTAACGTCCGAAACGTCAGTTATTATTTTTTCTTTTAGACGGTGTATAATTTACTTATTACTAAATTGTTTCTTTAGAAACACCGACGCAGCTCAAACTAGTTAACCGCTTGTTAGTTTTCCTGTCAGTTTCTTTGCTTGGTTGAATTATCTTGCAATTTCTTTTTAGATATTTTTATTATTATATCTACTATCATTTCAAATCATAAATGCATTCATGTTTTTCAATGTCTTGTCCTTTTCTTTTTTTTTGTTGTAATTTCTCATCGTATTAAATCGCTCTTACAAAGAAGAACAAATGGAGTCTGAAGCAACTAAAACGTTAGAGGAGAACTGAACGTTAAAACTAACCTACATTTATTTAAATGAATTGGTATTGTGGATTACCTCTATTAAATGAATTGGTATTGTGGATTACCTCTATTAAATGAATTGGTATTGCGGATTACCTCTATTAAATGAATTGGTATTGTGGATTACCTCTATTAAGGTTAGAAAATATTATAGATTGTTATTGTAGTTTTAATGTCTTAATATAAATTCTTTTCTTATGTA
Organism: Zoanthus sanctaehelenae; assembly: GCA_028564885.2. Taxonomy (NCBI): domain Eukaryota; kingdom Metazoa; phylum Cnidaria; class Anthozoa; order Zoantharia; family Zoanthidae; genus Zoanthus; species Zoanthus sanctaehelenae. The sequence continues at coordinate 9,926 of JAOTRI020106536.1, read as the reverse complement.
TGTTTTCATCACTTTTGGTCGCTATGATTTTTTTTTCATCTTTTTATCCTTTCTCTGTTAAATATATTATACTCATATATCGATCATAAAGCATATTTAATTGAAATAGAGTTCTGGTTGCCTGGCTTGTATATCCCTTATGGTTATTCCAACCAACAAATATCATTGTGAACATTTCAAATATGAGGTAAATAAAATTCTCTTGTTGTTGTTGTTGTGTTCCTCGCTAAAACGATTTTTTATAAATGGATTAGATTGGCAGAAGCCATGCAACAACTTGAAAAAGAGATCGCCAATAGGAAAGAAGTCCTGAATTCCTCCAGTACAGAACTTAGGCTCATCATACAGTAAGTAAATTCTTATTCATTGGGTTTGTAGAGATTGTAGTTGAAAAATAAAATATTTTCTTTGTGTTTTCACTCTTGGCCACTTATCTATATTTTTCTCACGCTTTTGTCTTGTTACTTCAAATAATCGACCCACTTGTCAATCACAACCATACAGAGCTTGTATTTGTTATTAGTATTTTCCAAAATCAGGGCTATTTCATATACTACAATCTGATTTGCTCCCCGAGCTATTAAAATTTTAGCTTTTTTTTAGTATTATTATTACTATCATTATCATTAATACTGTTCACATTATTATTACTATTTTTTTAATTCATTTATTATTAATACTATTATTATCATTATTATTTTATTCATTCTATAAAATATACATTATTACTATTACTCATGTAACGATTCAAGTAGCCAGTTGTTTATTGCCTATACGTAGTGAGATTTACAACTGTATTTAAAAAAAAAGAAAAGAAAGTTTCCATTATTCTTCTTCTTATTATTATTATTATTATTATTATTATTATTATTATCTTGCAGATCTTCATTTCATACCCGCGCACTTCACTATTCCGATTTTTGCAATGGCTTTTTCTCTGTTAGTTTCTCTCTTACACGTGTTGATGTTGATTCCATTCACAATTCCATGTATTATAAATGTAAAGTCTACTCTCACGAAGTTGGAATTTCTTCGAGTTTTGATATACTGACATTCTTTCTCGATGGTGTGTCAGAATTGTTTCGTTAAAAACACTGATGCAGTTTTCAATTGTCAGAGATTTTAGCTCGTGGAGAGCTTTCGGTATAGTTGGGGAATCAGGATTTCATGCAGGCGTAAACAATACAAAAATTGTAATTGATTTCCGATCGTCTTACGTTCGGTAGGCGCGACTATGCATTCGTTAAATGGTCGTTAACAATGCTCTTTTTTGGCTACCAATAAAAGACGTTCAATATATCAGGTGGTATTTCGTTGTTCGGTAAATGAAAAACCTGATGAAAATCGGTTTTGGCCCACCGAAATATAGTTCCTAAAATTTGTTCTCGTTGTTTGTCAACTTTGCTTTTAAATATTCAGTAATTGACTTCGGCAAACCAGCTCATGTGATTGATCACGCTACAGTATATTAATCAATGAACAACAGTCAAGATACAACAGCTCCCTGACACCCTTAACTTACTTACTCTCCGAGCTTACCACAGGATACCTTTAATACCTTATTGAACTCACTTGCTCTAAGAATTGTTTCAATTACGAATTCTGTTTAACCCTTAAAATATAAAAAAGAATGGCTTGAAACAATCTCCATAACTAAAACATTTCAGGGCCTACAAGGACTTCCAGATGAATATAAGCACTCCAACTCCCGAGAAAGGTTTGTATTATCATTTAGTATTTAGGACATTAGCAGGCATGCCAGTACATCACTTTTGATAAGCTCGACTTGTAAGGTGGATTCTCAACCATGAAATATTTTTACGACTAAAACGTTTTTTGCCTTTGCAAAAAAATCTACCATACAAAATACTTTTATTGTAAAAAAAGACAAAATTGTTAGATTTAAAATGAGTTTGTTACTTATCGCTTTTTACCCCAACTGGGACATAATGAAGCCACCGGCGAAGTTCCTGCAATTGCATCTGTCCTTGGCTACACTCTCCAACTGTCGCCATGTTTGGACCTTCTTCTCAGTGACATCTGCGTCCAGGTCACGTCACGACCCCCAGCGACGTTGTTGCTTTGTGGATAAGCCCAGCTCTATGGTTCGACAACAACGTGTTTATTGCAACTCTACTAAAACGTTTGTAGTTGTATTTCAGACTGTGTTGTATTTGAAACTAATGTTTGCTACTTGTACTACAATATATGTTTGTTGCTATTAGAAACCAAATGGCTTGTGAAAGTTAAAATCTTGACTCTTTTAACATGTATCACCACGGATCTTTTGATTCTATATCCGTTTTGTGATTCGATCATCGAAATGTGTACATTACCTAACCGATTTAGCTGAGCTCAATTTCAAAACCTTGCACGGCTGACTGCAATTCTGACAGCTGCGGACTATTAAGTAATTTAATGCTTTCGTCAGTCCAAAAGTTGCGGTGTTTTCATTTGTCTCATTCGCACTACGCTGACAATGTTTGTTTGATCCGACCAAATTTCACGACAAACTTTGTCTCAATCTAACCACCGCCTGGTTAGCCTAGTTGGTAAGGCGCCAGTCTTCTGTGTGGGAGGCCGGGGTCCGATTCCCGGCCGGACCACCACTTAGGGTCTTAAAATAACTGAGGAGAAGTTGCTGCCTTTGTTCTAACATCTGCAAATGGTTAGACTTTCGCGTCTTCTCGAATAAGGACGTTAAACCGTAGGTCCAGGAGTAAGATCCTTCTTAGGGACCTCGAGTCCTATTATCTCTACCTCTTGGAACCTCACTAGGTTCCTAAATGTTTAAAAAAAAGCTATCTTGGAAATAATTTTTACTGTTTTTCAAAGGTTTCACTGACATACTTGCGATTATTAGTTGAAAAAAGTGTAGTTTAAATTTTACGTACGCTGAAGTGTAATTAAAAGTAATCAACCAGTGTGAACGATGTTTTAGGGCCAATATTTTTCTATTTTTTTAATAAAAAAATCAACAGGGTTTAATAAAAGTTACTTATTCAAGTCGTTTTCCCTTTTACCCAACAAGCGTATTGCTATTATTTAAATAATAGTTGGTTAATCTGTTTCTTGGAGTAAACTGAACTGTAAGTTAAGGTTATTCCTTGCTGTTTTCAAAAACTTCTTAATTAACAATTGGAACTTCTTAATTGTCAGTTGCTAACACAAATTCGTTCAATTTCCTTTCATGTTAAAATAATAACGATTGTTTATTTTACGTTTTCCTTGCAGCCCTCCCATGTGAACGAAGCCAAAGCTATAAGCATTCATTTAACTATGGTATGTTGTTTCAGTTTAAGAACTGTTTTACATGTACTATTTGTGAGCAACCTGTGAATTTACCAGTATACATGACGCTTTATTACTAACATACTTTTGTAGACAAAAGCATCCCGATAGACGTCGAAAATTCATGTTTTTTAAGGAAAATAATGTATACTGTGTCTATGAAATTCGCGCTCTGTAATTTAAAGGAATACAGTCAAGGGAGCAACAAAAAGTTAGGTTTATTTAACAGTTTATTCAAAATAAAGGTATATGATATCCCAAAATGTAATACATTAACTGCGCTGTCCACTGCATCTTTTTGCATCAATATTACCATACCCCAGTTGCCATGCAGCTGTGTTGCCTAATCGCACACACTTAGTCAAAAACCTGCATGTAGATGGAAGGCATTCTATACGAAATATAGTATTAATTATTATGGTTTAAAATACCTTATACTTATGTTGTAGTTTAAAATGAATTTTAGTTTAAAATGGTTTCAAACTAGGTCAATTCAATTCAAACTAGGAGAAAATGATCTAAACTAGGTTATTTTTGTTTAACTGTCGGAAAAAAACTCTTTTTCTTTCTTTTTTTCTCTTATCTTTTTTATTCCCCTTCTATAACCTTTTCCTAACCCCCTCCCCACTTCACCACCTTTAACCTACCCCCCATATAACCCAGCTCTTACCTTTTTTCTTTTTTTTTCTTTTTTTGGTGTCTCATAACCTCATAACCTCTGAATCTCTAGTCCTCTTCCTTATCCACTTGACCACACATGCTATCGTTACTATCCACACTATAATTCTCAATTATATAATTTATAGTTCCCCGAACCAATGAGAACCAATACTACCCCTATCGCTAATTAGTTTAAATTATTTTCATCTACTTTGAATTGAATTGACCTTGTTCAAATTATTTTAACCTAATTAGTTTGAAATCATTTTAAACTAAAATTAATTTTAAACTACAACACTTATATTAATGTTTGGACTTAACTCCACTTTGTCCTATAATCCAGAACAAAAACCGACTTAATCCCTCTATCCTTTTGATGCCATGGGGGTATATAGGGAGAACATGCCCTTAGACAGTGTCGTTTTCTTCAAGGTTACCACTGGTTGTACTGTAACTTTGCTGCAGCGACAAGCAGGTCACCATGACTGTGTATCACAGTTTCTAATCATCAAAGCCTATCATTGACCAGAAGAGTTTACGTTCGACAAAAGTCAGTCCTAATGCTGGTCGCATAACCGAAGCTTTAGAATTATAGTTCGTTTTCAGTTCTGGTAACAAAAGAATGGAATTTTGTGATTCCCAGTCCCTCAAATTATCAAACTTCTTTTCCTGATCTTTGCATCGTCTCATGTGTATCATAAATGAAATGTTTTTAAAATAATCAAATAATTCGTAAGAGTTGAACCAGTGTTGTTTTTGAAAGGTTCTTGTCAGAAAAGAAGTTAAACTTCAATGTCGTTGTATGCCTTTGAAAGGTACCTTTTATCAAAAGTTTATTTTTGTATTCCTTAAACCAAATGCTGTAATTTCATTTTGATTTTATCCTCATTTCTTCTTTCGTGTTATTACAGTTAATAACTTTCACGGATTGCTCAAGCTGGAAGATATTTAGTTCAAAGGGAGGTGAGCACAACGTGTGTGAAGGCCGTTTTATATTCAGTTTATATTTATTAGATATATTTTTTATAATTGATTATTGTTTGCTAGTTATGTATAAGATGTGTTCTCTATAATTTACCATATGTCTGTAACATTTTATATCGTTTGCATGGTCCATGAAAAATATGAAACACGTCCTTAGGGCGAACAGAGGATATTCTTTCTAAAGGATTGATTTAACCGTCCACACCACAAGTTTTAAAGAGTCACGTCAGTAATTTGAATTGAGGTGTTTGGTATGGTTCATGGTCTCCAACAGCGCTAATATTTCGTATGTAAGACACTTGAATTTCTTGCTACAGTGATTTTTTAAGCACAGTAAAGTTATTTTTCATATCAGTGATCTTTATATTTAATTATATTCACGTATTGTCTAACGGCACACTGATATGTTTTTGCTTATGCAGGGTTTTCCCTTGACCTTTGAGGGCTAAAAGCCCGAATATCTAGGGATGGGGATTGGGTGGTGGGAGGGGACCCGAAGGCATTCTCCATTTGAAATTTTTAGAACTCCATTTTCCGGCATAAGCGCATTTTCTTGCAATCTTGAAGTTATCTCTTTTTGCATTTACAAATACTCAAGATAATTATAATAAGAAATAGTGCAGCAGAAGAAGTTGTTTGTTTCGCTACACAGGTCTAGCTACATCATGTATTGCTTTCCTCGCCAAGTAGGTGATAAATAATCGAAAAAAAGTACAAGAAAAGAGAGTACTATTAAATTGGTATTTTTGACGATATTTTTTAATTTGTAATTTAAGTAGCTGGACGCTTTTTTCAAAATAAAAGGGTGCACGTACCCGAAGCAACCCCAGTTCTCACGATAAGGTATTTAAGACATTAGCAGAAAACAGTGGGTAGAATAATCACTGCCATCGTTATTGGTTTGTGATTTGTATATATGTATCGGTGAGTTATATTATGGACTTGATGAACTTGAAAGTGAATTTGATCAACAGATTATCAAGGTATTTTTTATAAGCTTAGTTAGCACATGTTTTGGTGTTTATTAAACATACTGCCCGATGGCGATAGACGACTAAGGGCCCTATTTAACATAGTCTTCAGTATTGGGATATTATAATGTCGTTGGGCCATATTCTAAAATAGTCCATTATCAATAGTTTTATCGTAAACGATCGTTGTCAGGTTATTTCCGTTGTTCTCGATCAACATTCCAAGGAAAGAAAACTTGTTGCTAGTAGCAATTTCGATGATGCAATGAAGAGGCAGGTGAAAACCTCATCGGATGCTAAAGAATGGTGTTCTATTGAATGCATTAACGGTGTAACGCTGTGGAAACGTAAAATACACAATAACTTGATGGATTTTGAGCAATTTTGGAAGGAACGTAGTATACAAAATACATGTAATGCACTTATAATGTCAGTAGTAACTTTACAACCAGGAAAATTAACAGTTATAAATGAACTGGTTATTAAATCATTCTGCACCTCTAGTATTCAGCGAAATTATGGTATTTTTCAGGAGAAGCCTTGCAATCCAGTTTACAACAGCTATGTGCTAATGTCCTTGGATATCTCAACTCCAAAGGATTATTTCCTATTCTTAAGGTACAAAAACAAGTACTTAAATTCACTCTCTGTAGAGGCTACTCTAAACATCAGTGTCAATTCGTATTTTGAACTACTAAGGAAACGTGATCTTTTTTCTCCTTGTAATTGAAAAGAGAGTTGAATAAAGGGCTCTTTTGTAGACATCAAGTCAAGGTCAGCATGCAAGCCATGAAAAATTAACAACAAGAACGATCTGCTTGCTGGACAAATTCAAATGTTTATTGGAATTTTCTACATGTTTCCCGTGACTTTAAGTCCTTTGGTATTATAAAGTTCAATAATGTTTTTAATAACAAATTAAATTTGAGTCATTACTCTTGTAGTTATTGCTTTATTGATTGGTATTAGGGTTCAGTAAAAAATAAGTTTTGAAAACGTATATCATTAGTAGTGAATTGAGCTGTTTTTGTTGGTTTTTCAAAAACATTTTTGTACCTTTTTTGAATGAACAAGATATTCTTCAAAGCCGGAAATTGAATGAAAATTGAGTAAAAGGTTTCAGCTGGTAAGAATGACAGGCCATTGCGGTCGATCAGTCTTGTGCTATAGCTACTATCAAACCATGACTGAATAACACAGTTTCTTTGTTTTAGGAACTGTTGATGAACGGTCTTGCCCGCAGTGAACCAGTCCTCAAATCTGCTTCACTTACAGCAATAATTACTATGGCATTAAGGTATATCAAGCGGTTCAAAACCGTGCAGCGTTTTAGGAAGTTAATTACTTTTTACAATTACCTAATGAAGGTCGTTGATAATACCGTTGCTAATAGCTCCGTTAGAAGATTTATCACAATTGCATATCATGTAATATTGATAAAACATATGAAGCTGGCCAGTTGCCAACAGCAACGATTTCAAAGCTTCAAACAAATTCTTTGTTCTTTAGTTTTTGGTGCATCTGTTTTTCTTTCTGTTTGCTATTCATGGCTTCTTTTTATTGTAATTAAGCTTTAAAAGTTTCCAGCGCAGATTCGTAGAAGTGTGTCCTTAGTTGAGGCCTCATAATTGGCATGTACAATCAAGCATTGACTAAATTCATATTAAGATTATCCATTAATGCTAATGAAAGCTACATTGCTAATTTTTTTATGTTCATTTATTTGCTAAGCCCAGTATAACTCTTTAGAGCTGGTGCTTATTTTCTTGCGTCAGGCAGACGAAAGTCTTTGACTCTCCCTTGACTTGCCAGTAATCCATTGCCGGTTAGCTCTTAGGAAAAGGTAGTTATCGTTTACCAATCTCAAAAGTATAGAAAGAGTTTTTAAAAAGGTTCACAAAGATTCAAACATCACTTGCACAGTTTCCATAATCTTTTTATGTTGAAGCATTTCATTTAATATTTTACCCCTAATTTTAGGCCACTGCTGCTTTCCAATATGTCGGACAACCTGCGCAGTCTTTTTGTGCTGAATATTCTCTCCGTCCCAGGGTTAATGTTTCATCTCCGAACCAATGCTTCGTCAGTAAGTGAGAAATAGTTAAAAATAATGATCTTTTACTAGAAATAATATAACATAATGAAACATAAAACGTTTCGGCCCTAAAACGTGGTCTTTGTTAGCTAATGTTGAAGGCCAAGAAAGATTGCGTGACAGACGACTCGAAAAGTGCCTCAGTACCCGGTCCCACGTATTTGATAAACTGAAACGAATTCCCTTTTTTCTATTGAGTGAAAGTTGCTCCATCCATTCCCACCGGCCTCTTTTTCAGTTTGTCCAATAGATAGGACCGTAATCTCTCCTTGTATGGTTGCTGGGGCCATCGTAAACTGGTGCATTTACATTAAATGCCCATTTGGCTGGTACATAACTTATCACCCAAAGTGAAGAAAGACTGAAGAGCTTGATACTATCAGTAACAGATATATTTCAGAGTTACTTGGGCTTGGGAACGCCAAAACAGCAACAGAGTGAAACATATTTTATACCTCTTAGAGGCAAAAACTTTTGTTATCATTACACTGTTCATTTATGATTGTTTGCTCTAACTCTAAGTAAATGCTACTTGAAGATATGCTATCTTTCGTACCTTTCTTACTTTCTTGTGGATCGAATTTTGTCTTTTTTACTCTGAACTTGCTAAACATGTCAATAAGATTACTTCTTCGAAGTTCAAACGTTGACATCTTAATCATACATGTATAGATTTATTTTAGTTAATTAACATAAAAACGAAATTTGTCTTCAACAAAGTAATTATTTGTAACGAAAATGTAAATTATTTACCGTAAAAAAGAATACTTACTGACGTTTCGGACGTTAGTCCTTCGTCGGAGTACGAAGGACTAACGTCCCAAACGTCAGTAAGTATTCTCGTTTTTACCGTGTAGAATTTACATTTTCATTTTGTGCTCATCTATTTGTCTTTTTGTTCCTAGTGTTTAAAATGTTTTAGTAACAATAATCTTTACCTGAATATCTTGGAATTCCTTGGAAAAGATCAACCCAGTAGAATCATTTTCAATTCACTGGAGTGCAGCTACTCGTTGTGCCTTTTAGGTGAGTTGAACGTTGCATTGCATGACAGTATTTGGTATACATTATGAAGCATGGGTGTTTAGTGCCTGCGAAGCCAATGGTAATAAAATTGTAATTTTTTGAGAATTTGATGTTTTAAATATGCATAATCCTTTTTGACCGTGTTTCTGCAAAATGTGGGATCGAAGTGCCTACGTAAATTAAGTTATGAGGAAGTAGTCAGGAAAATGTGGCTGCCATGACGGGGCAGAAACGGTGATAAAAGCAGTTTTCTTACCAGTTTTTGGATTTTCTTTTCAGGAAATTTAATAGATTTGTCACAACTTGAAGAAAAGGTATGATTTATTTTGAGTTTCATTATTCCCATTATTTAACCCTTAAGTCCAAGATGCTCACTACTCCAGAAATTTCTGAAAAGCTCCAGAAATTTTTAAACTTTCTTAATTCTTTTGCGCTTCTAAAAGTTTCCTGGAAGACAGGTAATTTCCCTTAACTCCTAAAAAACTCAATGACAATTTTTCTCTTATAAGTCAGTGAGCATTATATTAAGTCAAGATTAGAACAGAAATTTCACTATGTAACCAAAGTTAACACGTTTGATTGTGAAGAAAAGTTTTTAATTCATGAGAAAACGCCTCAATATTTTTTGGCCAATTAGTTTTCCTGTTTTCTGGTTGCAGTTAGACATAACCATGATGTTCTTTTGTTTAAGATAACTGATACCTCCAGCCTATTTGGGTTTTGTTCTTGATAACTGATATGTCCTTCCATTTGGGTTTTGTTCATGATAAGTGATACCTCCAGGCCATTTGAGTTTTGTTCATGATAAGTGATACCTCCAGGCCATTTGGGTTTTGTTCATGATAAGTGATACCTCCAGGCCATTTGAGTTTTGTTCATGATAAGTGATACCTCCAGGC